>PVIH01007979.1:0-95381 GCA_004025045.1 Sigmodon hispidus
AAAAAAAAAAAAAGAAAAGGAAAAAAAGAAAAAAAAATGCAATAATAACCTTAATGAACATAAATACCAATGCTATTAACTAAATATTAATAAATCAAGTATGGCATATTTTAAAAAACTTCTGGTGATGAGATTAATCTCAGAGTCCAAGTGTCTACTCTGAAAATTAATCATCTTCAGCCTACTAAGAAAATAAAGGATAAAATACTGTGGTTTATCTTGGTAAATCAAAAGGGGCATCTGAAAAATTCAATACTCATTCGTGATAAAATATTTAATCAAATCAGATAATTAAGAATTATCATAAAAAAGCTGGGTCGTTATGGAGCTCATATTTAATCCCAGCATTTAGGAGGCAGAGGCACATGGATTTCTGTGAGTTTGAGTCCAGCCTGTTCTACAGAGCTAGAGTCAGGACAGCTAGGGCTGTTACAGAGAGAAACCTTGTCAAAAAACCATCCTCATCACCAACAACAAAGAACTATCATTTAAAAAAGCTCATTTATGAGAAACCTAATTCTTACACAATGTTAAAAAGTCTAAATTTATTTCTCCTCTAATTAAGAAAAAATAGAAAGTATACTCACTTTTACCTCTTGTTTCAAACATTGTTGTTGGAAGAGAGAGGTGTCAAAAGGACTTAAAATGTATTATGGAGAAATTACTTGATATGTGTGACAGACTAAAATTAAATCAAGAATATGTAAACAACTTAACCAGATCCATAAAAAGAAATGAGACTAAAGCAGCAATAAAAACTTTCCCCAAGGAGAAAACCCCAGGACCAGACATATTTACTGATGGATTCTATTGTTATTTAAAACCAATTTATTGGAAATACCTTGAAAATTAAAAGGGGATGTGCTCACTCATTAATGGACTCTAAACAAAAAAGCAAAAAGCAAAGCATGTCCAAGCTGCAAACCACAACCACTAAACAGCTTGGGATCTGAAACACCTTGGACTGGTACCTTGGATCCCACTCCTGCTGGAGGAACACCTGACTCAGTCTCGATGTTGGCGGGAGAAAACTGGATCTGCCAGGAGTGGATGTTGAACTGAGCAATATTGGGATCTTGGGACCTCCTGCCCATGCTGGGGAGGAGATGGGGAGATGAGGAGAAGAGAGAGTGACCTGAAGGGGTGTGAGGGGGAAGGGACTTTGAATAAGAATATACATGGATAGAAAATGTGACTTTATTCATAACAAAAAAAATTTTAAGAAAAGCATCTTGCAGTCAGGATAATACAGTCACTATAACAAGCAGTGTCCCAGACCCAAAGTCTATACAGCTTAACACACTTCTATACAGTTAGAAAATCCATTCTGAAGCCAAGGAACTGAACCTTGGATTTTGTACCTACATCATCAATTACATTATTAAGTATTTATCAGCCAAAAATAAAAAATTCATTACAGCAAAACAATTAGCCTTATATGATCTCTAATGAGGTCCTTGTTCTTTTCTTGTGTTCCATTCTTCCTCATGTTTTCCTTACTACGTTACAGAATGTACCCACACTTACCCCTATTTACAAATATGTGTGTATACATTATAGGATGGGATCTGCATGTGAGGGAGAACATGTGATTTTTTGTAAGATTGTATAACTTTGGTATTTTACACTGTCCTGAAAATTTTGACATTTCATTTTTTTAGACCTCAATAACACTCTGCTTTATATGTGTCCCAGATTGTTACTAACTTTTCAACTGTTAATGGACAATTATATAGGTTTCATTTCCTTGTTATATAGTAAATAGAGTAAATAGAGCAGCAGTAAACAGAGGGTAAAAATTTCTGTGATACTAAACATTTAAGAAAGAGATAACATCAATACTCCTCAAACTGTTTCACAAATGAAAAGGAAAGGAATATTATCAGACTCATTCTGTAAAGACAGTGTTACTCTGATATCAAAACCAAAGAAACATCCTCCATACACATAGATACAAACAGACATATGTGCACACAAATGCACACATGTACACAAAACCAAAACTACAGACTATTTTCATTGATTAAAATAAACACCAAAAAATACTTGCAAATCAAGTTCAAGAATATGTTAATGAGATCATGCACTTTCAACTCAGGAATGTAAGGTTTGTTTAATATATTCAAATCAATAAGTAATACAAGTCATGGACTAAAGAACAGAAATTGCACACTCATTCCCTTGACCAAGTGCAATATGACTTCATATAAAACTCTTGCAGAAACTAGGAATAAAAGGAACATACCTACCTCAACAGCAAACTAATACTCAACATTACAAAAAATAGGAAACAACTATGAAACTCCTTTAAGAATTGAGGCAAGGATGCCCATTGTGGCCTTTTTTTCCTAATAAAATTCTTGAAGTTCTAGCTGGAGCAGTAAGATAAAACAATTACACAGGATACAAGTAGGAATATATGATTTTATATTCAAAAAACACTAAATGCTTTATAAGATTTTCTTAGATCTTACAAGTACTTTCAATAAAAAAACTATAAAATCATCTATGAAAATCAATAGCATTTCTACATATGCAAATAACAATCTTGCTGAGAATAAAGTCTTGAAAAAATATCCATTCACAGTAGCTTCAAGTGTATAGACCTAGGACACCCTAACCAAAAAAGTAAGACTTTTCCAATTAAAACAAAGTGTAAAGACACTGAAGAAACAACGTGAATAATAAGGGTTAAAAAGACCTCTCATTCCCATGAACTGGCAGATTCATACTATGGATAGCTTACATTTCTGAAGGTGATTTACAGAGTCAAGACAATTCCCATCAGAATTCCAATGGCATTCCTCATAAACTGAGAAAGAGTAATCCTAAAATTCATATGAAAGTATAAATAAGTCCAAACAACCAAAACAATTCTAAGCCGAAGGAACAAAGTGCAGTTATCACAAAACCTGATCTCAAACTACACTACAAAGCCATAAGAGCAAAACTAGCATGGTATTGTAACCGAAACAGACATGTAGGTCAAGTCAAAAGAATAAAGACCCAAAAATAAACTCACACATGAGCAAACACCTAGTTTTGGATAAAAGTATCAAAAATATACATCAGAAAAAAATGTTCTTCTACAAATTATGACAGGAAAACTTGAAATCTACATTTACAAGAATAAAACTAAATCCTTATAACTTACCATGCACAAAATCATTTTGAAATTGAATAAATATTTAATGTGAGATTTGAAACATTAAAACTGCTATAGAAAAATATATGCAGACTCTCCAAAATATAACAAAGACTCTCTTAGAAGGTCTTCAATAGCACATATCATAATTCTAAAAATTAATAAGCAGTGTTGCATAAAATAAAAAAGATTTTAAAAAACCAAGTATGCAGCTAGGAAAATGACTACAAGAATGAAAGGGAAACCAACATAATAAGAGATAATTCTTGCCAAGATAACATGAGACAAGTAATTAATATCTAGAATACATAAAGAACTCCAAAAACCCCAAACCAAATCTTCCAAACAGTGCATTAATTAGTTGAATAAACAGTTCTCAAATACATATGGCCAACAGATATTTAAAATAACTATCAGAGAAATAAAAATTCAAACTGATTTGAAATTCTGCCTCACCCTAGAAAACAGGACATCATCAAGAAAAAAAATAGCAACAAATGTTGATGAGAAACTGATGAAAATATAAACCCATATACACTACATTTGGGAACATAAATTGGTGTTGTCATTATGGAAGTCACTATAGTGGGTTCTCAAAAAACTACAATCAGCATCATAGAAACCAATTTATGACTCCTGGGTAAGTCAACATACCAGAGACACTTAATCATATTGGGCTGTTTTGGTTTTTATTGTTGTTGATATGCTATTCACAAAGCTTAAGAAAAGGTACCAGCCTAAATGTCTATCAAGAGATGAATGGATAAACAATATGTGGTATGCATGCACAACATAATTTTGTTAATCATAAAAGGAAAAAATTATGATATTTTGGAAAAATTAATGCATCTGGGGATTATTATATTAAGTCAAGTAAGCTAGACTCAGAAAAAAATAATCACTATCTTTACTCACATATACAGAATATAGCATTAATTATATAAATGTGTATGTGTGCATGTACATGAAAATAAAATGGATATTATGAGAGATAAAGAATAAATCTGAAGAGAGATAGGAATAATATTTTAAGGATAAGGTATAAAATAGATGTGAGATAAACAAAGGAAGGGGGATTATGCGGGGTCAGGAGAAGCCAGAGGGGTTGGGGAGTAAAACCTAGCAGATGAGTCAAAACGAAGTTTTTAATTTATTCAAAACCCTAGATGGTGATAAGGACTTAAATAGTCCTAGAGAGTTTTCTGAGAAGCTGAGAGAGAATTAGCTTTAGTGGAAAAGAAATTATGACATGCACATGTGAATCAAGTGGATCCAGACCTTGACTGCATTCTGGTTATTTTACACTGTAAGCCTAACAGGAGTTATAATGCAAAGGGAAAATATTATATTAGAATATATTTCTGCCAAATAGGCCAAGTAAAAAATTAAAAACATATGTGAAAAAGATTTCTGATTTCATTGTTAAAGGAAAATTAAGACTTCATCAGTTGACAGAAAAGAACCCAGCAGAAATTGTTGTACATTTAACTAATGAAGATATTGATTGATTACAGGCAGACAGTGAACCTTGGCAAAGAGCCTGCAGTAATTTCTTGGTAGAGATTAATAACAGATATTCCCAAAGTAAAAGAATTCAATATATATGTATATATATATACATATATATATACATATATATATATATAAATTGAAACAAAACCTAACTAGATTCTTACTTGTATTACATGAGATAAACCAACTTCTGGAGCTCCTATGTTTTATTCTGATGCAAACAAATCCGAAAAAGTAGGTTACAAATCAGAAAATGCAAGTAAAGTGGCTCAAAGTCCTTATAATTCTGTTTGTTAGTCATAACTATATACTATTATTAAGGTATTAATGGATTTTACAGAACCTCTTAACATAGTAAATGACTCTCAGTATATGGAAAGAGTTGTTTTACATATTAAAACTGCTGATTCATTCCTGATGATACAGAATTAACCTCATTGTTTATACAACTACAGGACATCACATGCCTCAAGGGTCTGCCAGGTCCTCTAGCAAAAGGTAATGATGAAATTAATCACTTATTAATAGGAAACATACTGGAGACCTCATAATTTCATAAGAGACATCATGTTAATAGCAAAGGATTTAAAAAGAGCTTTATCATTGCTTGACACCACGCCAAGAAAATTGTAAAGAATCATCTTACTTGCTCCCTCTCTAATCAACTATCATTACCTGGTGGAAGCAGTCCTAAAGGTACACAAAAAAATGAGATTTGGCAGATGGATGTACTTCATTTTGCAGAATTTGAAAAGATGAAATATGTACATCATACCACTGACACTTACTCAGGACTACAATGACCTGAGTTCTGAAAAGGTTGATTCTGTAAATACACACCTTTTGAAAGTCATGGCTATTATGGGAATTTCTGCTTAAATTAAGACTGACACTGCTCCAGCATATGTTTCTCAAAGGATGAAATGGATTTTCTGATGTTATAATATAAAGCACATTACAGGTATACCACATAATCCTACAGGACAAGCAGTTGTACCTTAAAAGAGATGCTCCATAAGCAGAAATGAGGGGGGAAAAACTCAAAGAGGAGGGTGTATATGAGCAAAGAGATAAGGATCATGAGGAAGAGACCCACACAGATGGCTGACTGAAACTATTGAGAGTTCACTGAACCAGAAACAGTCACTGAGAAAACTTCAGGGAGAAAACACTCTAAAAGTAGATGACTCTCAAATGGTGTAGGCAGTTTGGGAGCCTCTAGGAGTAGAATCAGACTATGTTCCTGTGAATGAACTGGCATCTTGGAACCCATTCCCTACAGAGGAACACCTAACTCAGTCTTAATACTGGGAGGAGAGACTTGGACCTACCTCAAATGGATACACCAGACTGAACTGATCCACCTTGTAACTCCTTTCCCTTCTTGTGGAACGGAGGGAAGGAGAGTGTGGGGGAGACTGAGGGAGGATTGGGAGGGACTGGGAGGAGGGAAGGGAGGGCAAGCAGGGGTATACATGGAACATAAAAACCTTTTTAAATAAAAAATGAGGAAAAAGAAAAAGAAAAAAATTGCATAATGCCTTACTAACTTTGAATTTCTTAACGCTGATGAGAAAGGAACAGCTGTAGGGAGACAATGGATAATAGAAAAACTTTCTGGGATAAACATGTCTACTTCAAGGATGTGCTGGCCACAGAATGGAAGCCAGAATATGTGCCTCAGTGGGAAAGGAGTTTTTGCTTTTGTTTCCACAGGAGAAGAAAAATATGGGTACCAACAAAATTAATAAAAATTCAATTTGAAAAAGAAACACCTCCTGAAGAGAAGTAATGGCTCATTTACCAGTATTATCCAGTATTTACTGGATACACAGTAAGGAAAACTCACTTAACAAGGCTGGGACAGGGTTGCATTTTTGTTATTACAGATGAATAAACATAACCATCTTCAAGAAATTGAAAGGACAGTGGACCCTTAGACACTTAAGGCTGAAAGGAGGTCAATTATGAAAAGACTGCAAGCAAAGAAGTATAAGGCCAATTGGTACCAATATGCGCTACAGGGTAAATTCTCAATTCTCACTACTTAATATCTACATCTATTTTTTAAAATGTAGTTCTGATTTAATTATAAATCAAGAAGGCACTGAAATTGGAGTAAGTGGATTTCTCCTTCTCTAAACCCAATCACGTTGAAAAAGAAAATTTTAGAGATTCTGTCTCATATCAGAAAAGCCACCTAGTGTGGTACAGAAGACAGCCAAGATAAATAGGGATTAATATTATTGTAATTTTACTTCTAATCCTATCTTTATATTTATTCTTTCTTGACCTATTAAAACCTTCTTTGCATACAATTTTCTCCTGAAAATATAAATTCTCTATTTGATATTAACAATGTTAGTTTTCCACTGTAAACAACAAATTATCCTACCAGCAATTTCCAAAGAGTACAGAAAGAAAATGAGGCCCCATCACAATGGATCCACCTGGTCTGTGATATTAAAAAAACTTTAATGATATGTATGTTTGAAAATTTCAAAACAAAACACACCACTGTGTACTCAAAATTAGTCTAAAATACCCAAAATCAACTAACATCCTTTCTAATAATTAAAAATGACAATTAAAAATAGTTTTCAAAGCAGTTCTTCTAATTCTGTCAGCAAATAAGAAAATACTCAGAAATAAATGGTTTGAACATGTGTAGTCTGCATTTTAAAAATCACCAAGCTTCTAAAATACACGAAGAGACATTAGGTCAGAAATGAAAAGACCAGAGTGTAATGTCACTTGCTGGGATACTGGTCTGTTGTTTCCTGCAGGGTCAATTCAGCCCAGCATTCCTTTTTTTGTGAGAATTAAAATATTGTGCTGAAGATTATTTGAATATGCAGTGGAAGTAGAAGAACAGGAACATTTTTAAAAACTTAAGGTGAGAAAACACACACAATTAGGTTTATGGGCATGCTGTTGCCACTGTAATCACAACAGTGTGGTGTGGATTTAACATTGGGATTTAATCAATGAGACAAAACAAAAGCTCCAAAGAAAAATATATACTTACCCCCTCCATGTATATCTCTAAATGGTCAATAGATTTTTACCATAGGAACCAATGGGGATAAGATAGCTTTTAAAATAAATTGTTGCAATGTGTTAAGACAACTGCATGCAGAGATAGATATCAGTAGTTTCTCCAGATATACTAAGAATTGTGGTAAATACTTGAACAATTTACAAAAGAAGACATATGTTTTAAGGAAATACATTCACTATTACTTCTTCAATAGAAAAACCTAAGTTTAAAGCAGAATGACATGTTAAACATATGAAAATGGCTAAAACCATTCAGATAAATTGTATCAAGAGTTGATGAGAATATAAAAAACTAAAACCCTTGTGCTTTACTAGTGGGGATGTAAACTTACTTAAAAGTAACTTGGCAGAGCTAATTTCATTATTATATATTTTAGTATATAATTATAGTATAATTATATCATTCTCTTTCCTTTTTCAAAACCATTTAATAAACCTTTCCCTTCTCTCTCTAATTCATGACCTCTTTTTCCATCAATTACTGTTTTATATATATACATATATACATGTACATAAATACACATATATTTCTAAATGTAACCCTTTCAGTCCTGTAATATTACTTGTAGATATGTTTTAGGGCTGACTATTTGGTATCAAATAACCAACTGCTGTGCTCTTCCCTAGGGAAGACTATTTTTCCCCCTCCTTGTTGCCTGAGTTCTTTGTATAGAGTTCAAACCTCCTTAGCTTCCCCCATCCAAGTGTCTACCGTTGCCATTGTTTAGTTTATGTTTGGGCAGTCATACTGATAAGATTTTATGGAGTCTCTTCTAACATTATTAGGAGACACAGTCTCATGGAAAGTTCCCTGATCCTCTGGCACTTAAAACTTTTCATCCCCCTCCTCTGCAGTGATCTCTGACTTTGGGATGCAAGAGTTGAGTTGTAGGCATATCAATGGGAACTCTGCATTTTTATTGGTGAGAGTTTTCTGTAATGGTCTCCATCTGTTGCAAAGCAAAGTTTCTTTGATAAGGGGTGAGAACTACACTTATCTATATGTCTAAGGGAAAATATTTAGAATGATGTTAAGGATTATGCTGATTGAGTAAAGTAGTGATTGTAGGTTGTCCTCCAAAACCTATTACTTCATGAGCCCTGGGTTGTTAGCATGGGTTCCCTCTTATTGAAGGAATCTTAAGTCCAACTAGAAAGTTGTTGGTGAGTGCCAAAGTATGTGTGCCACTAAAGAATCATTAGGGTTATTGAGCCATGTTGGTCATTGTTGTGGTTCAAAGGCATAATAGCTGGATGAAACAAGTTGTTGTCCACTTTTGGAAGTTTGCATGGTACCTTCTGATAACATGAATTCTAGTTCTCAGAGAGAAAACATTTAGGTCACTTGCCACTCAGGGATCTCTGCATCTTGCTTCTGAAATGCATGGTATCCTTAGCAACAGAGACTTACCTTCCACCTCTGTTGGGGATACCAAAGGCAATGTCAATAGTTTAAAATATTTTGGAAGTCTTTTGGATAACTCAAGCTTGCTTTTTTTTTCTTGTTTGTTTGTTTAACTAAGCATAGGCATTTCATATAACCCAGCATTTTTCTATGTATGTATTTACCTAAGATGACTTAAAATATGCCCTGGCTAAAAAACACCTATAACCTAATGTTCATTAGTATCTCTACCCATCATGATCAAAAGCTATAAACAATAAACAAAGGGTAAAGTACAGCCACACAATAGAATACTATTAGGAAGTAGAATGGAATAGACCAGTGATATGATTGTGTGTGTTTGGGATATGTTATCCCAAACTGTGTATCAAGATAGTCTGAATCCACCAGCAAAAGTCAGTCACAGCAGAGCAAAGGCTCCATGACTCTATTACATGAAATCATAGAAAGAAAAAAATAACAGTGGAATGGTGATTTGCAGCCAGGGTTGGAGAGGAATTGTCAATAATGAGGAAAGGAATGGGGAGCTGTTGGGATAATAGGACTCTATAGTTTGGTGATGTTATTGTCTATATGAATATACATGTTTATATATACCTTTCAAAAATATCAACTTATATACTTAAAATGATGAATTTGCAGTTTTGAAAATTGACTTCAAAATGTTTTAAATACTGAAAAATGAGATTATGTCAGTATCTTTCTGGTATGGACTAAGCTGTGTCTCTCAAAATTCAGAAGCAAAAGTCTTAACTCTCAGTATCTGAGAATACGCTCATGTTAGGAGACAGATTTTTTTAAAAGATAATTAAGAGTAATAGAGTCTCCAGAATGAGATCTATCAAATAATACTGGTGTTTTTATAAGGACATGAAATTAAAAGGCAGGTATATATACATGTGTGCATATGCAAGTGTACACACACATACACACACAATCATATGAAGTTGTGGATATAAAGGTGTCATCTGAGACCCAACAAGAGAGACCTCAGAACTAAGCCATCCCTATTGTCACCATCATCTTTGATTTTCAAACACAAATTGCTATTATTTAATATACTCAATTCCCTAGTCTTTACTAATGCCAGTCCTGGAAAACTTATATACTTTGCTAGTATTAAAACAATTAAATAAAATTATAAATATTAGAGAAAAACAAAATTCCAACTTTTTTCTTTCTTGATTTTGTTAGTGAATACGAATGTCTATGTTCAAGAAAATTTTCCAATCCTGAGATTCCTTTTTAATAAGGCAAGTATATTAAACCCCTCTATTCTAACACTAGAACAGAACCATCTGAATTTACAAACTCCTTTTCTTAGCACCACTAACTAATGTAAATAAACTTTTTTTAATGTTGACATCATTAAGATAAGCTGATCAAATTCTCTAGGAGAGAACAATGAAGAAAAGTATCAGCAGTTATCAAGAAAGAAGCACATTCCTGCCCAGTGATGGTTAGTTTTGACTATTAACTGGACAAATCTAAAATAACCTAAGAAGAAAGTCTTCATATAAGAATTATCTAGATCAGGTTAGCCCATGAGCATGTTTGTGGAAGACAAAGACTGTCTCAATCTTTAGAAAGGCTCAGCCCACTGTTGGTACCACCCCTTGGAGGCATGAAACATAAGTAAGAAACACGAAGAAAGTAAGCAAGACTGCAGTTATACTTTCATTTCTCTTGACTTTGGGTATGGAGTGACTCCTTGTTATGAGTGCCTATCTAAAAATGGTGGGTTGTACCTTGGAATTGTAAGGTAAATAAACACTTTTCTCATTTAAGTTGCTTTTTGTCAGAGTATTCTATCACAGTAACAGAAATGAAATTAGAATACTCCTCAAATGTCCTTCTGATCCTTCACCTTGGACTCCAAGACTTCAACATAAAGCACTAACTAATCTGTTTAACAAGGACATCCTGATATGTCAAAGCCTATACCACAGCTGTGGCCAGATAGTCTCAATACTACTGGAACTTAGAGATATGCTTAAATCATGAGGAAGGTACAAAGATCAGCAATTTGAGAAAGTATTGTTTAGTTTTCAAAAAAATAAGCTTAATTTAGGTATCCTTATTGCAAGATAATACAATGTTTTCAAGGCTAAAAACTTTACCTGTATTCCTATATTTAAGTGTAGGTCTGATTTGTCTTCTCTAGTATTATGTGTTTATGGCTATATACTCATTCCCATGTTTACAAAATATCAACTAAAATGTATAGATGTGTGCATGCTTGGGAGGAGGAGAGAGGTATGTGTGTGCACACGCGTGCGCATGGAGGGCTTGGGTATGTGTGGGTATGTTTGTATTTGTGTGTATATATGCATGTGTTCTCAGATCACTTCCTGTTGCCGACAGATAAAGATGTAAGAGCTCTCAGCTCCTTCCCCAGAACCATGTCTATCTGCATATGGCCTTGCTTCTCACTATGACAATAATGAACTAAATCTCTGAACTGGAAGTGAGCCACCCAAATAGATTTTTTCCTTTATAAGAGTTACCATGGTCTCTTCACAGCAATAGAAACCCTAACTAAGCCATGTGCTATTCCCACTGCATTATCTTTAATCAATTCTTAAGGCTTAGATGACAAGAAATGTGGAAGAGGCATCAGTGAAGCTTTGCATTAAATTCCATTTACCTGCTGTACTCACTACTACTGCCTATGGCCTGTGTGTGCTACATTTAATAAACATCTCTATTATTTGAAAATTATGGCTCAGAAATATATTGAAGTTCACCTTGGCATGCTGGCAGGATGTGTTTAGCCTCAGCTCCATCTTGCTATTAAGATATGACCCAATCCTGAGTATTACCAGGATGTTTTACTGTAAAAGAACAGCAACTGCAGTTCTGATAGGCCAGCTCCCCACTTTGGAGGTTCAGAGGATGGAGCATAGAACTGCATTTAAATTGAAGAGAAAAGTGGGATGCTTTCAAAACTTCAAGTTTTAAGAACTATGAGTGGATTGGTAGGAGATATTGAAATAACCTCTATATTGGATGCTAATAGTCACCATGTCATCATACTGGACCACTACCATTTTCACCATCATCTTCTTCACGTTAGCTCAACATATTGCTTTATACACAAAGGTATTAAAGTAACGTAAGTGATAATTTATCCCGAAAGCTTGTTGCCTGGCTCATGGAGCCTAAGTCAGGAAGATTTTTTTTTTTTACATACTGCTATATGAGCTGGTAAAATGTTGAGTTGAAAACTGAAAGCTACATGGCATTATTTCAAAATCAATCAAACTACATACTGCACCATATGCACAAGTGGCGTGAATGATGAGTCCTGATATTTAGATAGAAATTCAAGTCTAGGATCCACCAGTTATCTTCACAATCTGAAACTGAAAGAGTGGGAATGTTAAGCAAAATAATATGTGCAAATCATTTAGCATACTGCCTAGCATATAAATCACACATCAAAAAAATCCAAAAAACTTCTGTATCAGTTAATTTTGTATTGCTGTGATATAATACCATAACCAAAAAGAAGTCTTAGGATTATGATTCCAAAAGGGCAGAGTTCATCATGGTGAGAAACATGACAGCAAGGAGTGGGCATGCAAGAGGACTAAAGACTGAAACATCACATTTTCAACTGCAAACTGGAAACAGAGACCAGGAACTGGAAGTGAGATGGAGCGATAAACACCCAGAGCTCACCGTTATTGACATACTTCCTCCAACAAGACTGCATCATCTTTCCAAACGGTGCTACCAACTAATGACCAAACTGTCAAATACCTGAGTCCATGGAGAATGTTCTCATTCAAATCACCACAACTCCAGTGTCAAAGTATGTATCAGAAAATTAATATGGACAAGTAATTAGGTACATAACAGTGGAAGACAGATTGAAGTCATAGCCTAAAGAAGTGTGGATACTTTCTAGAGATATTTAAAAGCGTCTAACTGTATTTCCCATTAGTATTATCTCAAGGAAACAAAACACAGAAGAAAGAAAGAAAAGGTGCTTGTGACCCAAATGACTTTCTCATTTCTTAGTCTGCTAACGCTAATTCAAGATCTTTTCTTATAAAATTGCCATAGTAAGCAGAAATGCATTTATGGAAAAAAAATCCAAAACTGTTTAAAGTCTCCAATACACATCAATAAATTTTAACTGCTGCTATGTAATTAAAGACATATATCAACTAGGGCAAAGGAAGAACTGTCATTCTTTACTAAGTTAGTAACAGTTTTACTATCATAACTAGAAGGTGAATTAGAGGCAGCTGAACAATTAGCTGAATGTTACCCACAAAAATATAATCAGCATGCATAACTCCCAAAGCTATGAACAGACTTTATTAAATATAGAATCATTTTCTTTTTTTAATACAGTTTAATTGGAAAACAAGAAGTGATTTCCTCAATGGATGCATTCATCCAGTTTTGACAATTCATATATATAAATATGGATATATATAAATAGTATGGAATATATAAATATGTATATGTTAATAGTCTTGGTAGGTTATTCTATAGATTTTTTATATATAAATGTCTTTAGTATTACAAAGTAATTATGAACCTATGTTGATTTTTTTTAAATTAAAAATTGTCTATACCAAATTGAATACCATAGAATTCTCTGGTTACTCTCTATTATCTGTTGATAAGCTGCAATAAAATCTATAGAGATATGAAGTGCCCTAACTCTGGGTTCAGTGATGGTTAGGATCTAGTTTATTTTTTTCTAATTTTTTATTTAAAAAGATGTTTCCATATCTACCACTACCAACCCTCCTTCCCCTCTTCCCAGTTCTCTCTCAGCCTCTCTCCACCCCATCCCACCATCAATTCCTTAAGGAGGCGAAGAATCCCAAGGTGAGTCAATTGGGTCTGGCATAACCAGTTGAGGTAATTCCAAGACTCTCATCCCAGTATCAAGCCTGAGTTAGATGTGTGTTGGCTTTGCACATGGAAACAAACACACACTACCAGTACCACACTAGAGTTTATTCAGGAAAGTTACCAGGCGAGTACAAGGGAAGAGAAGTGGATGAGAAAAGAGACACACTTTCAGGAGGCATCTCCTTTAAAGAAAACAGGTGGCCACAGATTTACGTAGCTATGCCTAGGGGCATGTCCCCTGTCCATGGCTTGTTCTTCGGCATGCTGGGTTTACCTTGTGGCTGATATATGCCAGGAATTCTTATCTCACTGAGTGCCATCTTGGGTTATTGGACTAGCATGGTTACCATGTAGCTGCTAAGTGCCAGGAATCCTTACAATGTTTCTGTAGGGAATGGGCTCCGAGATGTCAGTTCATGCACCATTTTAAACTCTGGTCCCACTACAAAAGGATCTACAAACTGTCCACACTGCTTGACTATCATCTATATTTGGCATGTTTAATTCCTTTCCATGAAGGTTCCTCAATTGTCATTTTAGAGTTCATGAGCTTCTAATAGCTCTGTTCAGCCATCTCTGTGAGTCTCTTCATGATTCTGATCGCTTTGCTCATATTCTCTTTCTCTCTCTCTCTCTCTCTCTCTCTCTCTCTCTCTCTCTCTCTCTCTCTCTCTCTCTCTCTCTTTCTTCAGCTGGACCAGGAGCTCAACCTGGTGTTTAGCTATAGATTTCTACTTCTGCCTTCATCCATTGCTGGATGAAGGTTCTATAATGACAATTAGAGTAGTCATTCATTTGATTAACTCATAAGTGGATTTTAGATGTAAAGCAAAGGATAAACAGGCTACAATCCACAACCCCCGAACAGTTAGATAACAAGAGGAACTTAAGATAGATATCCAGGGATCCCATGGGAAGGGGAAATTGAGAAGATCTCGTGAGTAAATTGAGATCATAAAGGAAAGTGAGCAAGGGGAGATGGGAACAAATCGTGAGAGACGGAGATGGTTGAGTGGGAGGAGCAGCAGAGAGGGAGAACAAAGAAATGGATATTATGATAGAAGGAGCCACTGTGGGGTTAGAGAAAAACCTGGTGCTAAGGAAACCTCCAAGAACTCACAAAATGTCCCAGGCTAGAACTCCAAGCAATAGTAAAGAGGGTGCCTAAACAGGATCTTGTTTATTTTTTTCCTTCATTCAGTCTTATGGTTTTCATTCAGTCATTTTTGTTTCAGTTGCATTTTGAATTCTATATTCAATCATCTGCATTCCCAGAGCATCCCAGGGTCTTGTCAGGAAAGTCCACATTATTGTGAACAACAGCATGTAAAAAGTACGTAAGTTGGCTGAAAAGCTATTTCAAATTACACCTTTCATATCTATTTCTTCAGCTGAATTTCCTGACACATGGAGGATTTCATGGTCACAGTAGCATGTTTTGAATGGTTTGAAATCTCCCCTTTCTGTCTCACTTGCTTTGTTCAGCTTTTCAGCTACTTTTCTTTCATCTCCTCCAAGGGTTCTCTGAGGAATCTCTCCTCAGGCTGGAAACAAAGACCTTGCCCCTCCATCTCCTTCTTTTCCTCTTCATTTTCTCTTATTTATTACAAAATCGCAAAAAAATCAGCCAGAGTAACAAAGTTATAGCACTGACCACAAGACTCTGAATACAGGTAAATAAATAACAAAATTATTATCTTCTATAAAAAGGAGATAATGGTGAGTTAACTGTAACTTTTCTGTGTAGTAAAGTATCCATTTAGATAAACATTTAAAACTTACAAATAAGTGTTCTGGAAGCAAGAATGAGATAAATATCTGTACTATTTGGGGATCTCTCACCTATATTATATTTTCATTTAAGTGTTATGAGAACCTTGAATAAGACTGTTACCATAAAAGCAAATAACAGAGGAAACTGGTAGAATTCTATAATCCAGTTTACTAAAAATGGGCAAAGAGAATACATCTTAGATAGTTTCCAGATGGCCCACTTAGGGGGCTGTTTGAACCATGTTAAGAAGCAGAAGGACTAAGAATCTGTCTGGCATTGGGCTTTGAAGTAGAGCTTGTGATGCCTGTTTGCCACAAGCAAATATATCTGTGCACCTAGTAGAGATGCATTGGGAGTTAGACTTCTGGATCTCAGGAGAGATATTCCAACTGGAACAAAGATTTAGATCATTGGGAATGAAGACAGAGTCACAGGAAATACACCTCAGCACCTCAGGATTTTTTTTTTTTTTTTTTTTTGAATGATGCTCCTGGGAACTCATTTCATCCACCTTCGGGTGTCTTCCTTGGATGATGCTTTCATGGTTCTTCTTCAACTTTACAGGTAATAGAATCTTAAAACTTAGTTTAAAACAGCATGAATGTGCCCTCAAAAAATCCTAATTGAAATTATAGCTGGATGTGAGCATATACCCTTATATAAAGATTTACGCAACAGATGCCTCTTTTCATTTGTGTCACTCAAGTTTGTCTTGAAGATAAACCTGTACAATACCTATTACTGGAGAGAATGAAGCCAACATGCTTCCCAAGTCTCCATTTTCCATAACACTCATGATCAATGTATAAAACCATTCATTTAATATAATTAGTAACACAAAAAGTAACATGGTATCTGCCTCCTTGGTATTTTCATGATGGGATTAATTTTTAAAACAAATAAGTAAATTTTTTCTTTTAGAAAGAACATTTTAATTTCTCCCTTGCATAATAGAGAACCTTGCAGTAGTGGCCTCCCTGTACTTATTATAATGTTGTGCGAATCTTCTCCAACAGTCTAGAGACAGTAATTCATTGTTGTGTCACAACAGCTTTATTCTCTTAATCATGTCCTTAGTCATTTTCACTGTATCCTGAGGGCACCTGAAATAACGGTGTCTCTCATATTCATGAGACCCTTTTATCACTTGAGACTGAGAACAGGTTTTATAACTAAGAGACACAGTGGCAACAGAAGTTGGTGCAGATTACACCTGGATAACTACATAAATGAGGAAGGCACAGTTGAAACATTAACAGGCAGCCTTCATTATTAACTCCACTGAACTTCGAATTCACCTAAGAAACTCATCTATAAATGTGTCTATGTTGATATTTCCAAAAAGATTTAACTGAAGAGGAAGATGCTCTCTAGGTATAGGAAACACTATACCATGGATTGAGACCCAAATAGAAAAAGAAAACAGAGGAAGGCAGCCAAGTGCCAGTGTTCACTGTTCTTTGTTACTGACAACTGAAACAATATGACCATCCATTTCTGATTCCACCACATCTTTGTTGTCATGATGCTCTGTATTTCTTCCAAACATAAACAACAACAACAAAATAAAAAAGCTTCCGGTCTTAAGTCGATTATTTTGTTAGGTCAATAAAAAGATCCACCAATATACAAAGTTTGTACAAAGGAGTGAGACTGTTGCTTCAACGGACCTATTTATGACATTAGGTCTTAGGAATGATGAGGAAAGATGAGAAAGAGTTAGGAGCTATGAGCTAAGAAGGCTCTAGGATGTGGTGAGATTAGTGGGCGATCTTGTGATAGACTGGAAAAACCAAATACCAAAAGAAATGGCAACAGTAGCCTCTCAAAAGACTTCTCAGGGAAACAAGTCTGTATTGGGAAACAGGCTGGAAGCAATTCATGTTTAATTCTGGGAAAGAAACTAGCCCACTGCTTTTATTTTTGTTTTTACATTTTCTCCTATTCTAAAGACTATAGTCAGTGGTCCTCAGCTCTACCTTGCCTTTCTCCCTCAAAAGCCATGGCTTAAGTTGGTCCCCTGCTTCATAGTTACTGCTAAGACTGTCCCAAGACATGTCAACACATCAGGGCTCTGACCATCGGTCAAAGACCCTGAATATTCAAAATAAAATATTCTAACATACTGGCTCTTCATTTTGTTAAATTCTTAATAATACCTAATCTATACTTTAATTTTTAATTATTTTTAATTTTGCACTTTGCTTCTCTTAGATTTGAACCCATATTTGAAGCTATAGCTCTAGTAGATACCAAATAAATACTGACTGATGGAGGCAGAAAGAGAGCTCCAACTATAGCTTAAGGAGAGAGAGAGAGAGAGAGAGAGAGAGAGAGAGAGAGAGAGAGAGAGAGGGAGAGAGAGAGAGGGAGGGGAGGGAGAGAGAGAGAGCACTTAAGTTACTAGTCACTGATCATGTTTTCTTTTGAACTAGCCACTGTAGTTTTAAATATATTTTCTCCAGAAAAGCATTATCCATTACATAACCATTTCCCCCACACTCTTTGCAGTGCATACCTACATAGCTTCTCTGCTCATTATTCTCTGCCTTGTGACCAGTACCCTTCCGAATCTAGCACAATCCACACATGCAAAGACATTCTCAGCAGTCTGTAGGTGACTATCCAAATCCCTGCTAGCTGTCTTCTGCTGGCATCTGCAATTGCCTATATGTGTATGTGGAGGTATGTGTGCATTCATGGGCTTGTACTGATATGTATACAGGTACATACATGTGTGTACATGTGTGTGGAGGCAAGAGATTAATATCAGGCATCTTGTTCAATAGTTTCTCCAACTTTAAAAAAAAATGCAAGACAGGATCACTCACTGAACCTGGATCTTACTGATTCATACATTCTGGCTGGCCAGCAAGCTCCATAGATCCTCCTGCTTCTGTCCCCTCAGCAATGGGAATACAGTGCTTTGTTGACCCGTTCTTATTTGGATACTAAAGATCCAAACTGAGAACCCCACTCTTGTATGGCAAGCACATTACCAGCTAAACCATCTCTCCAGCCCCTTCTGTGGTGGAAAGAATTAAGTACATGCAATTGCTTTACTATCCTGGACTCAGAATGTTGAAATACTTTTCAGAATACTTTCTTCCAGCTCCTCTCCGTGACTCTTAAACTTGATAGTTTTCTTTGAAGTTCATAACATATTCTATGTCACTTTTGTATTTCATTCGCAAATACTTCACAGTGCCCTTTAAGCATTTTCTAGTGTCTAATCATTGCCCACACCTCTCTATTCATGGAACAAGAAAGAATCCTATCATGACATAACATCTACAATAGTCACTTAATGCTACTGAGAATTAATAAATTAACTTGTGACAATGTTACTTAGAGCATAGTTTCCAAATAAAGTAATGTAGGCTTTGTCATGTCATGGAAATATTACCAATGGAACTAATCAAGAACATTATAATTTTTTCAGAAAGTTGTCCCAATTTAGTTTTTTTAAAAATGCCTGTCTGACTAATTACAATAATTGTAGTAATTATGTATTTGCTAAGTAAAGTCTTTACTGAGCACCTAGAATATTCTAGACACCGTGGGTACTTTAGATACCCACATAGAAAAATAGTCAAAGCTGTTGCCTAAACATGAGTTAGAAAAATATAGTAAAAAAAGTATAAAATTGCTTGAAACTAGACTAAAAATAATGAAATGACCGTAGGAAGTTTCTCCTGCAGAGAAGAAAACAAGCCTGTTTCCAATGCAAGGCCACAGCAAGCAAAACACCTTTTTCTTTTATCCCTGCTTGCCCCATTCAGGAGGAGGATGTGAACCAACTCAGTCATCTCCATGGTTAAATAGAGTTTACTATGAGGCCAGCAACATGCTTCTCTCACATCCTTCTCCAGGTACCATATGTCTTCCTATGGTCACAGAGAGTTTGTAATCCTCAGATAACTATCAGTCAGAATATTCAAATGGTCTCCAGTATATACCTTTTTAAAGACTTCTGCACTGGAATATCCCAGGGGTTTCTTTTTTCTTCTGCTGTACTGATTTATGCTGTTAAGAAAGTTGAGGAATTGATCTGGGTGTCTGAGATTGAATCTCACTGGGGTAGAGTTAAAGAAAACCATTTGAACTCCAGAGGACAGCATCAGGTACTTTAACTTGCTCTCTGGACACATATAGGAGAATATTGAACAAACAAATCACTCAAGTGGATGGACAGTGGGATCAAAGACAAGCCACATGCCCTGCTTATAAACAGCAATTGCGGATGCATCTCCTTTCAGATGGAGTAAAGGACAGACTGAGTTTGAAGATCCTAGGAAGCCAAGTGGCAATGCCAGTATTGAACATGAGAATAAAGACTCAGGAAGAGAACACAGATGTAAATCTGACTTATCACAAAAATCAAGGTATATCTCTACAAAAGCCTATGGCCTTGGTGACACAGTAACCCTTGAGAAAGCACGGGAGATTTAAGAAGCACTGGCAGTAGTGAGCAAGAAACAGAATTCAGATTCCCAAGATGCAGCCGAGGGACTGAATTCTCTTCTCAGAAAGCAAAGGTTAAGCATAAAATATGGGGAAGAAGAAAGACAAAACCAGAAATGAGAAAGAAAATTCTTGTTCTCTTGTTCTCTCTCTCTCTCTCTCTCTCTCTCTCTCTCTCTCTCTCTCTCTCTCTCTCTCTCTCTCTCTCTCGTCTAGTCGGTGTTAGCTAGCTATTTATGGGCATATGGCCTCCCCTGGAGTGTGATTGATATACTAGATATATCACTATTAAAAAATAATAAAACTGACTTTCTTCTCCCAGTAGCAATCAACTGTCAGGTAGGGGTGGGGCTCTGAGCACAGCTCCATGCCAGGACGTGTTTCCTGGCTAGATCTTTTACCAGTAAGGAATGAGAAAACAATATATTCGATATTCTCAGAGATATCAGGGAATGACTTTAAAAAATAAAGAAGGAAAAGGGTAGGGAGGGCGAGAGGAGGAAAGGAGAGAGGGGGAAGGGAGGGAGGGGGGAGGAAGGAAGGGAGGGAGGGAGAGAGGAAGGGAGGGACTAAAGCCATAGATGTTGGTTTCACGCGAGAAGAGACACATTCCCACTACCAAGGCCACAAGAAGGTTTATTTAAGAGAGTTTCCAGGCGGGTACAGAAACAGAAGCAGGACAAGGAGAGAAGAGAGAGCCCAAAACATGGCGTCTCTTTTTAACAGAAGGGGTGTGCACGGGTTTACATAGTCACATTTAGGGTGAGCCTCCGTATGTGTCTAGGGCAGTGCTTCTGTAGGCAGTGCAGCAGGGGTTGACGCAGCCATGCCCAGGGGCATGCCTCCCCACGAGGTGCCTCCCACCAGATCCATGTTGGCTCAACCGCTTGGAGTGCCAGGAATCCTTACAATAGGATCACTGGTGGTCTTCATTGTACACCCGATATTTTATGACAAAAAAAAAAAAAATCCTTAAGTGATGTGTCAAAAATATTCCAGGAATCAAACTGAACATGAAGAAATCTCAGGATTAAATGATCCCTTTATATGTGTGCAAAAGTGACATGTGTTAAAAAAAAAAAAAAGCCTATATTTAAACAAGACTGAGACCTTTCTAATGAAATATGCCATTAAGTGGTTAGATGCAGCATGGAGTCATAATTTCATCAGTAGTATCCTTTCCCTGGGTGGGCACATGAAATAACAGTTTGTCTTCCTATTGGTAACACGTGTTATTTAACAAGCTCTAACACACGTCCCGTGTGCGCTCAGTACCGAGACTATGATGGAAACATGCCTCCATCCCTCATAGATTCTCACAAAAAATTAGAACTGTGCAAGATAAGTACAGCCTAACGGGACAATAAGTTATATTCAAAGCAAATTTCAGAACAAAAATCTAGGGCCTTCTGAGGCATAGGAAGTGATACTTATCTATGCTAAGACAAAAGGAAGAGACGTTGACCAAGGAGTTAGAAAACAACACTGTCCACAGAAAAGCAGCCCATGTAAGCCGCTGAAAGAAAGGAGACACTAACTGGACAAAAAAGAAAAATCCAGATAAACCGGGCACAATGGTGCGTGCCTTCATCCCTGCACTCATGAATTTGATGCCATCCTGGGCTACAATTCATGATCCTATGTAAAAAACTAAGCACTGTGATGCCTAAAAGAAGCAAATGAAGACCATGAGACTTGCCTTCGCGGGTCCCGGGGGCTGGTGTGTTTCAGTGGCAGTTTTGAGTGTACATAATATGCAAAGCTGCCTGCAGTGTGTAGGAATTTCCTCTGGGTATTTTTGAGTAGGTCATTCAAGTATTTCTTAGCCCTCCTTGCATGCAGAGGTGTTCTTTACTGCAAGAACTCTGACATAATTTAGCAGTTTTAGAAGCCAAGTCCATGGACTGGCACCTTGGAGCCCATTCCCTCCAGAGGAACACTTAACCCAGTCCGGATATTAGGATGAGGAAATCAGTGGATGTTGAGCTAATCCATCATGGGACCTCTTGCCCTTTCTGGGGAGGGGATACATACATACCTGTAATTAGAAATATAAAAATATTTGAAGACATAATCACAAACAGAAATTAAGACTAATTTCAGGTACTATAGTAAGATCCTCTCTTCACTCTGATTGGTTCATGGGAGTAAGTTCTTTTACCACCTATACTTTGCAGATAATAGAAAATGGTGCTTATTTTATTTGTGGTTATTTTTTATTTTTACAAACACTGATAGAGGCCCTATGTCAAGCATGTATCCACAACTCACTCACATGCCAGTGACTTCCTAGGGACTATCTGAAGCAGTTGAATCAGTCAGTTACTCATCACATGAGAGGCAGAATAAGGATTGAAATCCTTATCACTACCTCTAGACCTTCTTAGAGGCCAAGAAAGGATGCAGAAGGTCCATCTTTGTAAATTATTGAATTTATGGGCCTGGTAGAGTCAACTAGATACAATAGGTTCCACATCTAGGTTTACTATTAGAGTACTAAAATCATAATAGGATGGTACACGTCACATAATTATTTTAGTAGTTGATGAGATCATTCTTATTCTACATATTCATAACTATCATCACTATGCTAATTCATGCTAATTTCCTACTATGATAACACTAATTGTAACCCACACAGTTACAGATTTCCTCACAACTCTTGCACACGGCTCCCATTTTGAAGGAATTCTCTGTACACAAAGCTTTACCACTTTCTGGTTCTGCCTCAGATTTCAATAAAAACAGAGATGAAGGAGAAAGACATCAGGATTTAAAAAAAGGGGGTAGGGGCATTGGAAGATCCGCTCCAAGCCACAGGTCTCTTGCAAAAGTATGATCATTGAAGTCTCTGCCACATCTTGCTCTGTTGTCCAAGAATTAAATGTGTTTCATGTTGTGTTTAGAACACATGCCAAGCATAGTCCAAATACACACAGTGCCCTTTCCTAAATTGTGCCTTGGAAAAGAACACAGTCTAAAGCACTATCTCAGCAAGGATAGAGGAAAACATAGAGATGGATTGCAAAGTAAACATGTTCCTGGACAACAAAACAAACTAGGGACACTCAGACCTTTCCATTTCACTCTTGCTTGTGAAGAGTTGAGCAATGTCATTGATTCACCTCCTGCATGGATTTGTTTTGTGCCAGAAGGTCTTTATAGAGTGATTTTTTTTCCCTTCTAAGTTTCCCTTAGACCTTTGGGGAAACTTCAGGGTATTTTTCTGTCTATAATCAAAATCTCAGTTACCTACATGCATCATTTTTTTTTCTTTATCAGTTCCCACTTCAAAATGCTTTAATCCCCCCCCCCAAAAAAAATGTGTGTTGCTATGGTGACTCTGTCGTTGCTAGAAGCTTTTGTAAGATGCGGCTATCCTCTTGTTATATTTCAGTTTTTAGAATTACAGCAATAAGAAAGAAAGTGAAGACTCACTTGTTAGAATAGGAGGTGGGGCGCTGAGCAGTTAGGAAGTAAAATGAAGCAGTGTTGGACAGTGGATGTGATAGAGCATAGATCCATGGAGAAGGGAGCTTTGAATGCTGACTGAAGAGTGAAACATGCTTAAAGCTGCAGATGCCACTGCAGAGTACAGACCCATCTGTTCCTCTCAGTTTAAATAATCTCAGTTTACAGGAGCCCCATAAGTGACTCCATCAACTGAAAAATGTGTGGCCTTGAGAAAACAGGGATCAGTAACTATGACCTATGAGCCAATTTACCTTATCACTTGTTTGTTGGTGTCATTTGGTTGGGTGGGTGGATAGGTCAGTGTATGTTTTATGGTAGAAGATAATATTTTACTATACAAGCAGAAGAAATGGCTAATATACTACAGAGAGCACATCTCATGTAATAAAATATAAAAATTTTGTTTAGAAAATACATTTATTGTGTGTTAAAATTGCAATATCTTCCCTAGAACAAAGAAGTTTCTATTATAAATCTCATTTGCTATGTAGAGAAGGAAACATTTTTCTAGTTTACACTAGCAGTCTATCTAAATATCAGCCCAGACCTGTCAAATTAACTTGAAAAGGATGACCAGGAACCAAAGGGACTTACTGGTTATTATTTTTTTAAGCAGAATTCTTTTAGAATACTTTGTAGTTTCTAAATTAGATGATAGTTTCTTTTCCATCAGCAGGTCAATTTTCATTGCCTTCAAACAGCCATCATGGGCATCACAACAGACATAGAAAACTGTCCATCTCATTTTACTGTTTTTCTTGATAAATACAAAATAAATAAAGAAGAAAAAAAAGAAAACTGTCCATCTGGAACTCATGTCACCCTTGTAAACCTATGGCCTCAATATCATTTCAGAATTCTCTGTTCATCTTTATTTTTCTGAGACAGGGATTCTGTGTGTAATAACTATGGCTGTCCTGGAACTCACTCTGTAGATATGGCTGGTCTGAAAAGTAGAAATTTGCCTATCTCTGCCTTCTGAGTGTTAGGATTAAACGTGTGCAATACCACACCAGCTCCATCTTTGCTTCATCCTTTAATTTTTGTGTTTGTTTGTTTTTGGAGCAGGGTCTCATGTAGCCCAAACTGGCCTCAAATGTGTTATGCAGTCAAGGATGATATTGAGTTCCTAATCCTCCTGTCTCCATCATTTATATGTCGGCATTATAGGTGTGCATACCATGCTTTGCCTCTCATCCATTATTAATGGAATTAGAGGGTGGACAGAGAGAAAGACAATCTTTTATTCCCTAAAGGCAATGCCAGTAGCTTCCAATCCCCCTATGATTTCCTTCCTGCAACAATAACTTTTTAAATAACAATTCCCTAGAAGAAATACAAATTCTGTAAAAGAAAGAGAAAAAATAGCAATGAAATTTTAATATATAAGGTGTTATACAAATATATGAAAGCTATGTTAATCAAATTTGGATTTTCAGATATACTTTTTAGGGCAAATATTCATGCCTTATGTAAGACCAAGAACTGGTTTACGATACTAAATTTATGGAGTGACATCCTGAGGTTGAGCCTCCCACAATCTCACCACCCACAACACCCAACCCAGAAAGAGCAGGGTGCAGAATTCAAATTAACTCAGGGTAAATAAGACACACATTATTTTAAAAGATGGTAATTAGTAAGTGATAAAATTGAGCATTTAGAAGTTTAAAAACATCATTTTGATATATTCCTGTTTTTTCTTTGTTTTATTTGAGAGCTTCACACGTGTGTGTGCAGTTACATGTCTGTGTTACTGTTAAGAAATCACTGATAAAAATGAAATCAGATATTCCTCTCCCAGCTCAGACCTCTCTTTTTTCATTGCAGAGTAGCTTCCAGAACTTTATATAATAACCTTTTAAATATTTTCCTCTTTAGAATTTATGATTTTAAGCTCTCTACCTATCAAAGGGCCAAATTTAATTAAGTAGTTATTTTGTTATTTCTGCTCAATAACAATCGTGTATGTAACTGTTCATCCCTTCTGCTAAGAAACTTGTAATTCTTTGACTATTATTATGAATTGATATAATTTTCACATGAAGACAAGAGTTAGGGTTTCATCCAGAAACTGCAGCAGCTTATTTTCTGGAGAAGATATACAGTTTCCATAATGCTGCTTTAAAATATAATGAACATTGCCTACAGGTCTCCATTACAAAGGCTGTGAATCCCCCAAAGATCTCAAAACAAAACAAAGAAATATGGCTCTAAGATATGGAACTGTGTTTTTCAACCTTTTCTCACCTCAATATTTGGGAGACACAGTCTACTCTTACAAGGAGCTATTGATCAGTGGTAGATTGTATCCATGCTGCCCACCTCAGACAAGAATGAACTAGATTCTTGGGGGAAAAAAATCAGCCTCTGAGCAGAGAATGTACCACAGATGATTCTAAAAGGACCTCCTTAGCTGAAAAATGATGGGGGGGCTGCATAATTCCTAGATAGAAAGGGGTTTTTATTAATATCAAATGTTTTCGTGAGCTTTAAAGGTGGCTGGATTATTTAGGATGTGAATATTTTGTATTCATTTTCTATATTTCAGAAGACCAAAGTAGCATCTTCAGTTATTTTTAAACTCAGACCACTCAAAGGAATCTGCTTTCAAATTTGTAAGGCTAAGTTGGTAGGTTTGACCTCTGTTCCACGATGAGCTGGCAAACACTGCTTAAACACTTCCAAATTGTATAGAAGTGCTAGTAGAGGCTCAAACCTCTAACGCAGTGTGCAGGGATCTGGGAGGCTAAGACAGGGACCCCTGTCCAGTGTGCAGGGCTTCAAGGAGGCTAAGACAGGAACTTCATCTCAAAAGGAAAGGGAGAGAGAGAGACAGAGACAAAACGGGGGACAGACAGGCAACAGTATAGGAAAGAGGGCTCTCAGTATCTGTATCCAAATTATATCACAAATTCCTCTGCAGAAGACTGTCATCTCAGCTCCTGGGTGGCCTTTTTCTTTGCAGAAAGGAACTATGAATTTAGATACAATGATAAAATATGAGGAAACACACTGAATGTGGGAGGCTAAACTTATTGTCCTTTCTTCATGATAATAAAAAATGCCTCCCACATTCCCAAAGATAGTATTGCAAATGAAATGGTAAACGTGAATGCACCAGTATTTTGAAAATGGTAGTCTTGGGTATATCTGAAGTTGATTTTGTTAAGTTTTGATAATCTGCCAAAGCCCTCCTCGTTGTTTCCAAGGAACCTATTATTAGCTGTACTCAAAGTGCATGACCACCTTGAATACATTAGGGTAATTCCTGCAGCTTTATCTTTCAAAAGATTTTGAGCCAGAATTTTGGCTAATTTTATTTCCAGTAGAAGTCCTACCCTGCCAAAGATTCAAACTTGGATTCATTCCCAAAGACAATCCTGTTTATTCTGAATGCATTATTATCTTTCACAGTAGAATTTTGCCAAACATGAGAACTGTGCAAATTTTTAACTGTGTAGCTCATGGAATGAGATCCAGGTAGTTGATAATTTATATTTTAGGAACTAAAAAATAAGATAAGTACAGCAAAGTCTAAAGAAAAATAGAAGGGCTCAGGAACAAAACTGAATTCCAAGAAGTAAATGTGGCATATGAATGTATTTAGGTGTCCATCTAAATAACAAAGAGACTATCTGAGGGAACTTACTTTGTCCTACATAGATAATGTTACTAGTCTGCTTTCCATCTCTGTGACAAAATAGCTGAGATAAATCAGTTTAAGGGAAAAAAGGCTACTTTGGATTCATGAGTTTAGAGGTTTTCATCTCTGATCAGTTGGCCCCATTACACTTGGGACGTGCTGTGGAAAATTCTTCTGTACATTGTGAAAGTGTATTGCTCTAAAGTGGATTGGTTGATAGCTAGGCAGGATTTTCAGGGCAGAAAAAAGACTGCAAAGAAGGAGGTATCACAAGCCAGACTCAGAAGAAGCAACATGGAAAAATCATAAATGAGGTAAATGAACCTTAGTGAAACACATAGATTCATAGAAATGTGTTCATTTAAGTTGTAAGAGCTGGCTGGAGACAAGGCTAAGCTATCAACTGACCATTTGTAATTAATAGTAAGCCTCCATGTGGTTATTTAGGAGCAGGCTTTTGGGACAGAAGTCTACCAACAGGGGTATGGTAAAGTAGCAGCACACCATGATGGGTAACACATGGCACATGAAATCTATTCATTTCTTGGTGGATGAACAAGAAAGAAATAAAGGAAGAACCTGGGTTACAGAATCTGCACAATGGTACAACCACCAGTGACTTAGCTTCCTTGCACTGGACTTCACCTCCAATAGGCTCCATCACCTCCCAGTAGTACCACAAGCTGACAACCAATCTTTTTACACTTCAAAAGCTAAGAGAGAGTTGATATCTAAACTATAGCAAGAGTATATTGTGGTGGAAATGTTCTCTGTATGCTGAAAATAAAGGAGCTATTTTGGCCTATGTGGAACACTGTAGAAGTGGGTGGAGGATCAGAGGACAGACAGGTAGAAGGAGGGTGGAATTAGTCAGTCTCCATCTGAACCCTGAAAAAGAGACATGTAAAGGATACAGGTGAGCCACGGGCTGGGCCACATGGCAGATAGAATACTAGAAATGGGTTGAATTAAGATGAAAGGGCTAGCTAGTAACATGCTTGAAACATGGGTAAAACAGTATGAAGTTAATATAAGCATCTGATTCATTTCTTTGTGGGGAAAAGCAGCCACGGGCAAGGTCCAAACCTCTGGCCCAAATGGGGCTAGAAATTTTCTACAACAGCATGTCTATATAAAATTAGAATACTGACTGACCAAACAGGAAATAGGGGTTAGAAAGATTATGATTAGTGTGATAATTAATGACACCTGTAGAAACTGAGACACTTTTCAGTTGGCTGCATATTTCAGGTCCTACAAAAACAGGCCAAGGAGGATCCAAATAAAGTGATAAAGCTAATATTTTATCAAAAAGCATAGAATGAAGAACAATTCCTCAATATGCTGTGAAGAGCCCTGGAAACACAGAAAGTATTGAGATCAGCAAGAAGGGTGCTTATTATACATCCACCATTGTACTATTCTTTGACATACCAAGCTCACAAGACAAATGCAAATCAGTTAAAGCAAAAGGTCAGTTATTGATTATGCATAGTGAAGTTCAACAAAAATAAAGACTTGAATGATTAATAAATGCCTGGCTACAAATATTTCATTGTATAGCAAAAAATGATGGAAGCAAATGGTTCCGAAGATTGAATGAAGACCAATGTGACCTTCTGTAGATAAATCCAATGGAGGAATTATTAGAAGTAATCAAAGTGTGTGCAAGCATGCCTGTTGCTAGTTCCTGAAGAACATGACAGCTTATGTAACTTTATGAGAAAGTTAATTACCCACCAAAGTTTTTAGGGTATACAAAAGACTCTAAGAAGTATCTTCAAAAACAGAGTCTATTTTTACCCTTTCCCAAAGGTCAATGGGTGCATAAACTGAATTTGTAAGACATCACATCAAAACACTAAATACTTTTCAAAATTGCAGAAGCTATTGAGTCAGATCAGGACCACAAAAAAGCACTTTACCGCTGAATCTTTTTCATGTACTCCATACACAAACATCCCTTGCCACTGAGTGTCCTGTAGTGGTCAGACCCACTATGACACACAGAAGTGGCAATGTTGCTTTTGAAAAGTTGTCCTCTGCAACACGATTTGTATATTTGGTCACAGAAATTATCACAATGACCAGACTGATGTTTCTGCTGTTGGAAAGTGTTTGTTCAGATCTATAGGAAAGCAGCATTGCCTTTTCCCTCACTGAAGCACCCATACATAGGCTCACTTTCTTTTTCCTTTTAATTCTCCTGCCATTCATGCCTAATTTAATAGTCTTAATATTTGTGGAGAATAGTTTTATGAAGAGCTAAATTTTTAGTTGCAGCTTTTATAATAATCAATTCAGAATTTTCAGTTCTGATGAATTATTCACAACTTACAAAGTGAGTATTGGCTTGGATTTGGTTATGATTATATTGCCAGTTCTGCTGTGTTTAAAATATAGAGGAGAGAGCAGCCACTGATGCCATCTATTGGAAAATATCACTGTGATGCTCATCATTTAATGAGACAGCAATAAGGCTGCCTTTAGAAACTAGGGTGACTCGTTGGTGTTATACAGTACACAAATCAAATTTCTCTTGTACCTATTCAGCACAAGTTCAGATTTATGCCTTTAATAAATGCACAGCCGCAATCAGGATGCACGTTTGAGGACTGACAATATACAGAACTCTCCCTTTGGGTACAATTTGCCTAAAAGCCATGGAGCAGAAGGCTGTGTGGTCCCCACCGAGTAAAAGCATCATCCAGAATCCTAATGGGTGAGTCCACAGAGAAAAGGTCTTTTCTGAGGAACTAAGTTGTTAGCAAATCTGTCATTTCAGTGCCTGTTTTTATTGGCTACATGCTATTGAATATCAAGTAATGATACCATCTTCACATGAGTTTTCATCTGAATGAAATGCCCTTTCTCTGTATTTGTTGGTGGAGATGGAAACAGAGTTCTATATACCTAGGCTGGCTTGACCAGATCCTGACCCTCTGCCTCCATTCCCCAAGTGCTGGAATGACAGGTGAGCACCTCTACATCTGGATAACATTTATATTTTGAATTCCTGGAAAAGAATTCCTGAAATTTCTGGGAAAGAAATTTCACTGTCTCTCTTTACAAATATTCCTAGCATCTATAGATAAAGTATTTCTATTGGTACCTAAGGTCCATAGCTTCCCAAGGCAGATAAGTGATTTATCCAAAATGTGTTTTTCTAGCTCCTCACTTCTTCCTCATCAGCCACTGAAACACACTACCATATGCTCACAACCTCTACCCCCAAACCTTCTGAACTGCTGGTTATGTAAGTTTTGAGGCTGAATACTATTGCTTACAGAGAGCGCTTTCTCAAATATTTAATTTCCTAAGGAAAAGGCTGGCATGAAAATTACTCAGCTAGAATTTTCACAGTGTTCTGATGAGATCAGTATATAATAAAGAAAAGGAACAAAAGAGGACTATATAGAAGTCTGTGGTACGTTTGCCATAGAAACCTCAGCTGACCCACTGGCAAGTTCTGAAGTTGACTTTAAATCATACTCCAGTTGTGGGGGGAAGTGTCAGACTGATGTCCCCAGTCAATTAGGTATTGTTCCCATGATGCCAAAACATTTAGTGAGGCAACATTGTCCTCTAAGACAGCACTGAGGTGACCTGAAGCTGAGGCTTGGTGCTGGGAGAGATTGTAAGCCCTTTGGTCCAGGGGCATCCAGTTAGCACACCATAGTACTACCGCAGCCACACCTCACTCCGTTCAAATTGACTCTTCGTGTAAGCTTAAAACACATCAAAACTTGTAGATGCAAACAAAATACTACTCAGAGGAAAACAAATTTTCTTAGCTAAAAGATGTAGAAATCCATCACCAGTAGGTAAAAGACATATAACTCTTAAAAAAGACTGAAAAGGAAGTAGAATGTCAGAAAAATCAGAAATTTGCTTTACAGTAAATTCAGGAATGATCAGCCAATCAGAAGGCAGTATACACACAGAAGAAGAGGTTTCTTCGGTCTTAACTTTCACAAGTGTAGCTCAGTGGATATCTAGAAATTCTGTTTTTCTGATGTTGGCCCTAGTTCCCAACAGCAGCAGAGACCTCGTTTATCTGTTTTGACTTGTCTAAGGACTGTCTGAAGAAAAAGCAGGGCATTTATATTCATCTCACTCAATTAAGAACTTTCTCAGAATAGAAACTGGTTGTGATGAGGTCTTAAATAAACAGATAATATGTTAATCTTGAAAAGCAAATAAAAAGGGCTTCTGTCACTTCTGCAAAAGTATAATAGTTGGGACACATGATGATCATCCAGATCATAGGGAGAAGGCTTGAATAAAGATGCTAACAGCATAGGAAGCAAATATATGATGTACTCTATGAGGAAGGGTAGGATGCAGTATTAGGTCATGAAAATGGGTATTATTTGAGTCCTACAGGCAAGTTTTACAATTTGTAAACATAAGTTCTTCAATCATATTATTAGAATATATAAAACAAATGTAAACAAGTAATAACAACATGAATATATTTTAATATTAATCAAGTCAATCAAAATGGTTTACAAAATAAAAACAAGCCTACATTGTTTCACTATTGAACTCAATTAAACATTTAAAGAAAACTAAATTTAATAGTATACAAACTGTTCCAGATTTTACAGCAAAGGTTTCTCAGTTCTCAATGGATTCAACTGGTTTTTCAGAATTAACTTGATCTCATAGCAAATGGCAGCAAGTCAAGAGAAAGTTACAGGTCAAGGTTCAGGATATCTACCTATGAGTTGTTTCCATAACAACAAAGCATGTGGCACTGTTCTTGGTTGCCCAGCAGAACTATATGTTAAGATTCTATTGTCTAAGAAACTGAACACTTTGGTTGCAAGTCATGAAAATTCAAGCTGTACCTAAAAGGTTCCTCCCATCTCCCTTAATCCCAGCTTTTCATAGAAAAATGCTATGTTGGCTGCTGGAGGAGAAAAATCACTAGTGATCTTACTCACCTATGAACCGTGTAGGCCCTATGATATCAATATTTTAGACAAGATGTTCTCACTGGTACAAGAGCAGCATGATTGTTATCACATCAATCTGTGATACAGAAGAGAATTCATGTGTAGTACTGAAAACTTTGTCAAGAGCCTATGGCTAAGGAGGTTATGAGACCTTGAAGAACCTACTAGTGTTCTTTTGCTGAATGCACATATCAAACTGCTTTCTAAGTATTTATGTTTATACTCAAGATTGGTCAGAAAAGCCTTTGTTTACAGTGGGCCATAGTTAACTTTGGGACTCATCACTGGCCAATGTGCTGGGAGTAAGTGATTATGGAGTGTTCTTAAACAGTACATTAGAGCAGACCCTCCCCACAAAGTTCAGAGGACATAGAGAGGAAAGAATATAAAGAAATGTAAGAACTGAAAGATGGGGAAAAGTTCTGTAAACACTAACATCTGAATTCAGTAGAGTCTTTGCACACATGAATTCACAGCAGCTCTCGTTACCTTCACAAAACCTAAACAAGACTGAGACCACCAAAATGACTGACTGGATGGGAAGAGAGTATGGGATGGTTCATCTATGCCTGAAGGAACATTGGCAGTTAACAGATGTCAGGAGAGAGTATCACTGGTGTGGCCACTGGTACATTGTTCAAGATCCAGTTAATAACCCTCAACTCATGCAAACAACCCCAATTATACTTAGAAAGTTACCAAAAAGTAAAATAATAATAATAAAAATAATAATAATTAATGGCAATTTTGAAGCTTAGAAAAAGTTTTAGCTGACTATCAGTCATAAACCTAGACATTTAAAAACCCTTAAGCAAAATATCAGTATCTCAAACAGCATTAATATTAGAAAATAACAGCTTTGTGTCCAAGTCAGGCTTGTACCTATTATAAATTTGAATTAATAATTGAAAAATCAATCAATGTCAGTTTACTAAGTGAAGTAATCAACAGACATAAATTTTTAAAAAAAGATAAATTAATAAATTTTAAAAATAGAATCCTGAGCCTGAGATTATACTAGGTTATTCACCATGATTCTGACAGGAAAAAAGAAGAGGAAGAGATGGGCCTTTGGGAAATCTTTGGTCATAAGAGTATACCCCTGAAGGTATATGGAACCCCAGCCTCTTTCTCAACTCCGCCATGAGAAAAACAGATCTGTCTCTCACCATATGTTTCTGCCATAATGTGCTATCCAGCCACAAATTCAAAGCAGCAGGACCTTCCAGTCAAGGATTGAAACCTCCAAAGTAAAAAGCCAAAGTCAATGTTTTCTCCTTCTAATTTTGACATTAACATAAAACTAATGCCAATACTAAATAGCAAACAGACATTGCTTATTATATCACCATTGTCTGGTATATTTGTATATACACTAATTTGTTAAAGTATAACTTATAAAATAGTTCCTAAATTGCTCCCATTACACAGACTATGAAGCTAAGAAGACAGGTTACAAAGTTACTCCAGTTCATCCAAGTCATACAAAGTATATCATTTTTGCATGCAGGCAAAATGACTGAAACGTCTGTCTTTCAATCTTTTGTTCCAGATGAACCATGTACTTCACAGTACAGGGTGATAAGATAGAAATGACACATTGTGCAAAGTTCGGAAGCAAAGGACAAAGTTGCTCTTCACTCTAACTAGTGACTATGGTATGGTTTGTTTATTAAGTACTTACTGCAGCCCTGATTCTGCACTAGACTTTGTAACTTCACAACTTGTACCTACGCTCTCAAGTATGGAATACCCTGTAATCAAACTAGTGACTACATATTATTACTAGAATAATTCACTTACCAACTTTCAGTAGATGGTTTTATTTATTATTATTGAACAGTAGGCTGCTTTGACATTTTCTTACTACATGTGCATATAAATCCATCTCCATATCTCTGTAAACACAGCTTTCACTGTGTATAATTATTCCTTAGGAAATGTCTCCAGAATATTGGTTCATTAATAGAGACTTTATAATTTACTTCTTTTCTTTAAAACACCTCAAATCATCTTGTGGTTTATGAATATTTGTATTATTATATTCTTCATCTTTAAAAATCACTAATGAGTCCCAATCCAATCCCTCCCTCAGTTTTCCCTCACAGTAGGTCACTGGCAATTGTTCAACTCTTCTGTAAGTGGATAATAGATTAAAAGACCCAATTGGAACCCTATAAAATTTCACTAACCTTTCTTTTTTAATCTGGCTACAATGTTCTCAATTCTATTGTTTGGCACATAGACTTTTAATACAAAAGAATATATTTCTACCATGGAGACAGAATCTCTTTGTTATTTTTGCCAGAAGAAGATTTAAACTGGTGGTTTTAATAGTTGTAAAGATATTTGTGGCTAGGCTTCTCAGCCACAGATGGATCAAACACACTCATCATGGAAATACACCCATTTAAATCAGATTTGCTCTTTCCTGAAAGCTAAAACGCTAAAGCCCTCAAAAGCCAGACATTTGAACTAATCTTTTGAATGTACTGAGTTAGTGAACCATCACAAACCATTTTACATAATAAACAACTCATTTGCTAGAGTCTAGGACTCTGTAAAATGAAAAAGATAAAAATTTTAGAACTGGAATAGGCTTTTAAATTTTCATTTTATCCAACTCATTTTATAAAGGGGATGGGAAGGCCCCAAAGCTGAGGAATGTCATTCTTGAGCATATACAGACAGCAAATTATAATGTCAGGCTAAAGCTATATCCTCATTTCTGCTTGTCTTAAGTATAGCAAGATTTGAGAAGTGGTCCCACAGAAGTCTTGGAAGACTTAACTATGAGAACAGGAAGATCTTCAGCTGTATCATTAATGTATAATATTAACCACAGATTTCCAATACGGGGAAGAGGTATGTTACTGAACTCTTATTGTTTATCATGACCAAGATCATGTGACCAATATGTAAACTGACTTCATAGATTTATGTAAGTCACTAGTCAGTGTACAATGGGTGACAGTTGGGCTTTGTTAAATGCTGAAACTGTTTTAAAGAATAATTTGGTCCCAGCCTATCAATGTAGCCATAGACCAAATCAGTTTTTAATTACTCAGACTTTATTCTGTTGTGAGAGATGGGTACCGGTCTCATCTGTGAAAGAGAGCACAGACCAATAACACCAGTTTCACCTGGGAGCTTATTAAAATAAAACCATGATGTAACTGCAAGACACTCCCAAGAATCCCTGCTTTAACAAGCTCTCCAGGTAATTCTCATGAATGCCAAGGTGGAGAAATGTTATCCTAATAGAGAACTTGCAACTATTTTTGCACATTGAGATCATGGGCAAACTTTTGAAAATGCTAATTTTGAACCCCAACCAAGTGATGCATATTTAATATGAGAACAATCTGAACATCATCATGGTTGTGAATTAATGCACCAAAAATCCATTTGGAACATTTGATTTGGCTCTTTTTAGGAAATACAATAAGTAAAAGTAAACCCCATCTTACTAAGTTTTTCCAAGTAGAGAACATGGATATGCAAAGTATGAGGGCATAAGGATGAACTATTGGGATACAGGTATAAAATATTTGGATTTATGCTTTATTTGTTAAATTTCAACATTGTAAGATGTATTTTGCAACAAATTATATTTGAAAGTAATATATATATAGTAACCATTCTTATAAGTACAAAAATTACATATTACATTTCTTTATCAATGTCATGAGGTAAGAGGATCATTTTGTAACTTCAGCGGGCAAAACATTACTTGGGAATGGACATAAAATACAGTTTTGAGGCCCATGGACTTTAGAAAGCTATTAATTTGCAGTAATCATGCCTTGAATAATAAAACTCATTGGTTACAACCCTGCCACTGCCCAAAGCTACTTTGAGTTAAGTACAATTCATCTGAGTCTCAGCCCAGACATCTACTGCCCTAAGACATTTTCCAGATGATTCCAGTTCTTTAATGCCAAAAGTGGTCAACAGGAAGAAATATTACATGCATCACATAGAAAGAAGCTTAAGAATAAGAACAAATTTATCAAGACAATGATCCAGTAGGAAAAATTCATGGCTTGTATCAGTTCAAGCCTTTTTAACAAAGAACCTAAGAGTAGAGAGATTTTATAAAGAAATTGAACATATCAAAAAGAAAACTGTCTCATATTCTCTTTCTTCTAGGGCCCTTAATTCTAAATCTTCAGATATGAAAACTTAACTGCAGTAACTGGAGAAATTAGGAAAGTAAAAAAGGAACATGGGGGAGCAATAGAGAGGGGGTCAGCAGGATGTAAGTAGTTTGAGGGGGAACTGAGAAACTTTGGGGGAGCTTTGGGGAGAGGAGGAAGGCAAATGTAGAAGAAGGAGGGAGGAGGGTAAAAACCAATAGCAGTCTGAGAAAGTCATGCAAAATCCTATTATTAATTATCTACCTAAAAATACCTATAGTACATATAAGACTGTATATACATATATAGTTGAAGTAAAATTTACCCATCTGAACTAACAATGCTTCCGCCCAGCACCAAAGACCATCTAACACCAAGCATCAGAAGCCTGCTTTTGGGTTGTTGGTCAGGGCTGTTCAAGAGACTCCCCAATATTATGAATTACTGTTATTACCCTTGGCTTACCCCTTCCCCTCAAATTTGGAAGTAAATCCCTATTGCTGAAGACATACATGTTGATGTTGCTTTCTATTCCTGCTTATTTATTTACTATAGCTCTATTGCTGTAACAAGTTATATTAAAAAGACAGTTGCAAAAATTTTAAGAACAAATTCAGAATCCAACTTACTTTGATTTAAACACCACATACATACATGGTAATTTCAAGTGCCCTAAATGATTGTAACATGAAAAAAAAATAGGCAGGAGCCTCATCATGTTCATTTAGGGAGAAAAGACTGTGGTTATATATTGTTATCTTACATGAAACCTGATAGGGCTAGTTTATTGCTCTAAACAACCTAAAAGTTTGAATGTCATTGTTACGCCCAGGAAAATGTCCAAGTTTGGTTGTACTACGATCATTATGGAAATATGATCTCTCATTGTCTATTCTAGTCTTGTTTGCAAAATTGGACAAGCTTGTAATTGTAAAGATCACTAAATTATTCAATAATAAATACAAATGAAGTATAAGCAATAGAGAAAAGAAGCAAAACAAGCATCCAAACAAAATCTAAACGCTAAGGACAAGACAGCAATGTATTTGCAGGAACACATTTTTCTTTAAAATAATAATGAAACCAAAAATAATTGAAACAAAGTATACAGGTGATCAGGTGATTTTTTGATATAGAAAATGTGAGGAAAGTGTATCTGCTAGGAGTGGATGCTGAACTAAACCACATTGGAATCTTGGGACCTCCTGCCCTTGCTGGGGAGAAGATAAAGAGATGTAGAGAAGAGAGAGTGACTGGAAGGAGCTGGCGGGGGGAAGGGAGCCTGAACAAGGATATACACGGATAAAAAATATGACTTTATTCATAATAAAGAAAAAAGAATTAGATGTGGGTAATTCTGACCTAAAAAGAAAAAAATATAAAACAGAAAAACAATCTACCATGTCCTGAAAGCAAAGAGCTTTGATTATTCCACATTTACCTAAAACCTATTAAGTAATTCTTTTAGAAACTCTATTTCAGCTTCTGAAGAAATGTATATGGCCCATACCCCAGCTCCTGTGAAGTTAAACTCATTAGGAAGTTGTCATGTATTCATAAATAGTAAGGATAGCCCACACCTCTAGTGTGGAGGTCAGGAGCATTGTTGCAGATGTTGCTTGAATCTATTCAATTCCTACCACGACCTTGAGATGAACAGCTTCCACATCTCCTCTTACAAATGAGATGACTGGAGCTCAGAGAAGTCATGTTGTCCAGGGTCATTCAGGAGTCAAAAAGAAAGGCAGGACTTGAGGTTCAGTATACTGGTGCCAGAGAACACACACTGTATTCCTGCACTGTATGACTGTCATGGAAGATGTTCCTGTGTATGTGTGCATATGTATAGATACTTGTGTGTGTGCCTGTGTGTATGTGTGTGTACATGTGTGTGTATATGTGTGTAGTAGTGTTATTTATGAAGGCTTTAGATTTAAAACAATAATAAATCTTAAAGTTTATCATTTGAACCACATTTAGTTGACATTTCTTCTTGTGGCTGTCTTATTCTCTAATAATGACCTCAGTGTTCATTTTTATTATTTCATGTAGCCTAATTTTCTCTTTAAAAGCTTCATAGTTAATATTCCATTTTACTAATAAAAGCAATTTCTTACCAACTCACCCATCAGTGTGCATTTGGCCCGTTTACCCATTCTGACAGCTGTGAATAATCCATGTGCATGTGGAAATCAGCAGCTCCTTAAGGCCTTGCTCTCAATAACTCGGGGCTCAGGAGCCCCAGAAACAGTGCATCACACAAACCCACCATTCTGTTCTTTGAGGAATCACCAGTGTTCTCGGCAGCATTGAATTGTTGTTCACATCCCCACCAACATTGCACAGGGACTTCCATTTCTCAGCACCCAGCCTAACACTTATTTTTTTGTGTCTGTTATGAGAGTTGAGAGATCAAGTAACTGTTTTAAGATCTTGGGAGTTTCTGAGTTCTGCAATTCAAATTACAAACTACACTTGAGAATTCACGTGGCTCTGAATGCTGGCCATGACCATGTCCTACCTAGAAAGGGCACAGTGAGAAATAAAAATATTTATTTAGATATTTAAAATTATTTAAAAAATAATTCATAAAAAGAGAAAGGTGGTGATATGTGAGGAGCTGAGGAGATCCCGAGTGAATACATAAAAAGTAAATGCAGACCTGCATGAACATGTATGGCTATCAAGGGCTAATGCCCCCTATGCATGGGAATTGGCCCAGCCTTCCTCTGGTTCAAGTACATGTGTTTAGAAATGATTGACCAGTGTGTGCAAAAACTAGCAACTGCAGCCTCCTCCTCTAGGATAACTGCAACCTAAGGCTGCCCCCCCACACACACACATAGCCTTCTATCAGACTAACACACCCCTCCTTCTCCTGCTGCATGTAACAAGCATGCTGAGTTTTCATGCTGGATAACTGGTGCTGCTCCAGCAAAGCCAACACATTCACAGATCTATAGAGAGGGGAAGTAAAAGGAGAAAGTCTTTGCAACCTTTAGTAAGTACATGTGCTTACTAAAATTAAAAGATTTAAGTTTTATAAAGTTACCCTTTTTTTTAAGATGTATTTATGTTTATGTGTGTGAATGTTTTTTGCCTGGTGCCCTCAGAAGCCAGAAGAAGGTGTTAGATCCCCTGGAACTGAAACTGTAGATGGTTGTTGTCTGTAATGTGGTAGTTGCTAAGAGTTAAACCTGGGTCCTCTGCTAAAAGCCATGGTCTTAACCACTGAGCCATCTCTCTAGCCCCTACTCTTGACTTTTTAAAAAATATCTTTAGTAAGGTACTTCTGCTTCACACAGATAACTGCCTATTTAATGTATATGTGACAGCTTGTTTTTTATTACCAGAATAGTAAAAATAAGACATATCAGTGCAAACTGGTCAAAGAAACCAAATACAGGATACCAGGTTCCATGTTAGAATCAGCAGAAAGCAAATAGAGTATTCAAAATGAACAAATTCACACACAACCATTTTCTACTTTTCCCTCAGTAAAAAAAAAAAAAAGGAAGAAAAGCATCTCTATGTTCAGCGCTAGCCTCTAAAATCATTATTCCACCACCTAGATTTCTAATGAACAAGAACAATCAGGAAGCACATGAGAAGCCAGCAGCACACATCAGTAATCCCAGCACTTGGGAGGCAGAGGCAGAAGGATCTCTCTGAGGTTGAAGAGAACCAGGTCCACATGTAGAGAAACTCTGTTTTGAAAACACACAAGAAAAGGAGGAGAAGGAGGAGGATGAAAATGGGGATACTAGTTTGATAATCATTTTTCAGACAGTGTGCAAAGAGGCTCAGAGACATTGTTTCTGAGTTGTACATAGAGCCTTTCCCATATGCTGGATAACACATTGTAGAGGCATAATCATCATGGTTTAATATGTTCCCCTTCATCTTACAATAAAAACTGCATTTTTTTCCATAAGTAGGAACATAAGCTGGTGAGAAAAGGCTCAAAGGTTAATCTATACTGGTGTCAAAAATCACAATGAAAGTGTTGAGTCCATGGCACAAACCAGAAACGTCAAAGTCCACCTAGGTTCCCACATCTCAGCAAAAGTAATCCATTATTCCATGACCCAATATAAGAATCAAGCTAGCAGAATAAAGGAATATAACCTTTTAATCCTCAGCTCCAAGGAACAAAACCAAACCATAGGAAAGTCACACTTTTTCCCCCACAGAACTAAAATGTAAAAAAAAAAAAAAAAAAGTATTAAAGGTTAACACTGTCTGCTTACTCGACTAGCTAAGTCAGAAGAAGGAGTAATTATTAATATCATTATCAATTTATCATAAGTATGGTACTTCCAAAAAATCCCTTCTGATTAAAGAATTGGTAATAATATCTGCCATCATTTGCAGAGTGACCACTGTGGCCGTCTCTTGGTGCATGTCATCTATATTATTATCTCCAACAATCCATGAAATTGGAATTATGCCCCAGTTTTTATAAATAAACTCTAGTCATTTGACCCAAAAATACTGAGCTGCTAAATGACAGGGTGGATATTCAAATTCCATCTTGTCTGACACCTATATTCTCCACCCTACTTATGGTACTACCCTCCATAATAGGTACTAAATACGTAGAAATAAACAATTAATAAAAAACCTGTTAAGGGAATCACATAAAAAGTTTGTCAGAAAAGGCCATAATTCTTGAAAGATGTTACATGTAATTATATATACTTTTAGCTCTTGACACATGCAACCGAGAGTTTGTAGGCAGGTGAATTCCATCTACTGTTTCTTAACACATATTCTTCTCAGACTGAGGAACTCCTTCATCTTACTTTCCCACAGTAAGCTATTAATTCTCTTGTCTTGACCCCAGTCTTGCCTTTCTTCACCATGTGTAGCTCCTTCCTGCCAGTCTTCCAACATCGTTGGCAAAACTGTTTTTCACGTGTGCCATATTCATCGTGTGTCTTACTGTGGATTCCCATGGCTCTACTAATTGCCTAACTATGGTTACTTCCCTAGAGGAGCCCAGACTGTCCAACCTGTCTATTCCTTCTCCTACTATGACCAGCTATTTTACATATTACATATTACAGACACTATTCTACACCTCCATTCTCCAGACAAGCTGGCTCCTTGGTGTTCCTCCCTAATCTCAATGGCTCATGTAGCCTGTTCCAAGGCAAATTTGCAGAACTGGCTGCCAAGGAAGAGATGCTAGGCTGGCATAGGCCTTTTATTGAGTTTCACATAGTCTTTGGTTCAGACATACCTTCCTGTTCGGTGGCCACAAAGTGGCTCTTAAAATGCAAAGGGTGACTAGTAGTTAAGCTAAACAAATGTCCTTTATTCAGTTCCTATCCTAAAATTTCACCCTGGGGAACTCCTTCCACCAAATTACTGTATTTACCAATTAGAACAAAGGTGAGAGACCATGCCAAATGGATTTTCTGCACCAGATTTTATCTGGGTAGACAAGTGACTCTATATTCTATGAAGAAGAGTATTCTACATATAGTAGAATTTGCTCTTTGGTTCATGTTTCCATGTTCCTCTATGTTTTCGAGTCTATACTTCAAAAAGAAAAATCTCTGAGAGTTAGAATATGATATGCTTTCACCAAGCAATATTCTTTTCTATTTTAGCCAGTCCTTAGCCAAACTGCAGAGAATTTGGTAACATAGGCTACATATCTGTACATCCAGGGAGCTGACTGTAAGGGCACTGCAGTCATGAAGGATAATGTCATGATGGATGTTAAGACATGGCATCTCTCTTGCTCCTTTTTTTTGGGGGGGTGGGATTTGTGTATCAACTGTAAGCCAAAGGCTGCAGATATCCCTATTTGTCACTCTATAGAAAGTTTTTACCTGAAAAGGCAGCTCATACAGGAGCCAAGAGAAGCCGGGAATTCTGCCAATGTCACATGAGCTCTTGGATTCAGCCATGCCTGTGGACAGAATCATTGCTTGGACTTTCTAGTGATACAGCCCAATAAATCCATATGCTTTTGTAGCTTAAGCGAGGGTGGTTGGAGTATTTATATCACTTACAGTTCCCTAAACTCTAAATAATAAACGATGTGTAGTTCAGAGGAAAGATGGCCATGAGAGGCATATTTCAAAATAGGAAACAGATGGTTCTCTCAAATTGGATAATTTGGGAGCATTTTTAAAATTAGATTCTGTTTATGAAGGTGTAGACAGTATAAACTGAAAGCATAGGGCTGGTTGGAGAGGTATAATAATCACCGTTAGCACTGGAAGGGCAGAGGACAGTTACCAAAAGACAAAAGAAAAGATTCCATGAAGATAATGTAGCCTTGGAAAACAAACAGAAAAACAAAACAAATAACATCTTCTATACAGCCCAGGTATATAGCTAGCTTAAATCAAACACACAGGAAAAAAAAGTGGAGAATTCACTTCCCTACCTCAGTCTAGTAACCCCTGGTCTGAGTGCCCACTGACACTCAACTGAAATTTAAAGATGAAAAGTGAAGTGATTCACTCAATTCTGTTTTCGTGGGCAGAGATCCATATTAATAGGGTAGAAGTTGGTCTATGCTCTCAAGATAAGGTTTTTAATACAGTTTTCTCTTCACCACTCTTTCTTATTCTTCCGTTAGGTAAAGGATGCATGTTCTCATCCCAAGAGATGTAGACAGCCCTCAACTTTTGCACTATCACAGAGTGACATAAGATCTCTCAAACCAAGGTCTTCCAAGGTCACTAATGAGTGTGGCTGATGTGCAGTGTCTGTACTTCAGGTGCTTCCAGCCAAGCATGGAGATTTATCTGTAGTTAGACCTGTGTCTTCTCAGTGCCAACCATGGAGAACTCCCCACTAAGTCACAGTTGTGGGTAAGGAAAAGTTCAGAGCAGCAGAAGCAGTCACATCTGCTCCTGTACTTGACATATTCAAGACTGGGCTTGAGTATAGTACTTCAATTTCTGAGTAAAATATTATTGCTTATATTCCCCTTTAGATGCTGCAGATCAGGTAGTATTTCAAGATAATGGAAAGTTCAAGTCACATAGTTGTTCCACATCCTGTGATCGAGGGTTTAGCATCTGCCAGACCTTAGGTGCAAGCCAGCGCCTGCATTGCAAATAGAAAGTAGGTTGACAGAAAAAAAAAAAAAAGGGTGTGGCCCTGCTCCAGAACCACAGATCTCTGTACTGTGGATTTTCCAAATGGGTTTGCCAGGGGCTCACAGAACATCTAGGTCTGTCACATATAGTTATTTTATTAATAGGTGTACTATGTTATGAAAGCAGAGCTGCCTGCATTGTAAACTGAGACCTGCTACAGAGATCACTTTCCCCAGAAATATAGAATAAAACTTTAACCTTATGAACTATGAATAAATAAGCAACATGACATATACAAATATATAGATTATCTAAAAAATGCTGATATAGGTGTGTGTTGTGGGTATTATGAAAGTTGTAGCAACTCAGACAGGATATTACCTTAGACTCTCTGCTGGCCCCCCATTTCAAGACCCTCTAGAGTGTGTCTATCTTATTAATCATCTGGAATCCTTGCTTCTTCTTGCCTAGCAGTTCCAGATAGCATAATATCATCATTATATAGCAGAAAATGAGGTCATCACAAAGAAACAAAACAATCAAAGCCCATTGGGATTATAGTATAATGCCAGATTCCTCCAACATATTCCAGCATCTCATTTAGCTTTCCTTCTTTTCCAACCTCTCCTAGTACCAATAAGTCTTAAATACAATAATAACAATAGTATTTTTCATGGTTACAGAAGAAAAGAAATAATACTATGATACATTCAAATTAGAATAATTCAAAAGAAGCTTATTTACAAAAATAAATAAGAATGGCATATAGAGAAAAATCAAAAATAACAGTACATTATTCCAAGTTGCAACCACCTATATTTCAAAGATAGCAGTGAGAGAAAGGAAGCAATTTTCAGAATCTAGAGGTTGAGAGACAAGTACAGAAGGTGATTTTCACTGGTATAATGTGAGACCATTCCAGGAGAAGAGAGCAGAGTACAGACTCTGGGACAACAAAGAAAAGCCAGCCAATACCTGGAATCAGTAAATAAAAGAATGAGTGGGGAGGGGCGGGAAACAATAAGAGAAGGATGGATGTAAGTATCATGAGATTCACAGATGCTTGTTCTTATGGAACACATGGCTGGACAGTTCTTGAAGACAGATTCTATTTTACATTCTAAAGGGGTCATTGAAAACTCTCAAACTAGCAGATCTTTAAACAACTGAGAAGTAGATTCACAAGAAAGATGGTGGCAGCTTGAATATAGTAGAGATGCAGGTGTCAGAGGAAGGTCAGATTGAGGTTGAATTTTGAAAAAGGAACTGCATACAAGTTATGAGAGAGAAAGCAAGAAAGTAAAATTTAGAGACTGGATGCCTTAAGCATTTGGGGGGCTGGAACACTGGCTGCTCTTCCAAAAGACTCAGATTTGATTCCTAGCACCCATGTGGTGACTCATAACCAGTCCCAAGGCATCTGGTATTTTCTTCTGGCCTCAAAGGCACTTATTGTATGTGGTACACAAACATACATTTAGACAATACACCCATACATACAAAATTTTTAAATTTTTTAAAAAATAATAGTGGACTTGTTATTGACAGAGTTGAGGAAGAAAATAAACAGGTCTTATTTTGAGCATATTAGCCATGTGATCTGTTATGGCGATGAGTAGCTGCAGAGTCTGGGGACCAGAGGAGAGAGTAGGATCCAGCACATAATTTGCATTAAAATCCAGGTCTAGATGTAATCACCTAGGGTCAAACTTAAAATATGTATTAGCTTCTGAGAAAATCTCACCCTAGCCTCATTATTCTGAGGATATTTAAAATCATGGATATCCAGAGACTAGGCTGTTTCAATGGGGCTAAATGAAGTCATTGGTTATGGTGGCTAAGTATCATGGATATCTGACCAAGAGCATGGACATGAGAAAAACTAGTCTCTTTAGGCTTATTGTATGGGGTGTGTGTGGTGTGTGTGTGTATGTATGTGTGTGTGCAAGTGTGACTATGTGCATATGTGTGCATGTATATGTATGTCTGTGTGTGCTGAATGTGTATATTTGTGTGTGTTGTACTGTTTCTGTGTGTATATGTATATGTGCATGTACATATGTAAAGACCAAAGATTTAATTAACCCAAACTACCTATGTAAGTATTTGATTGGCTCTGTTCATTGGAACCTGGTAAGGTTTTTTTTTTTTTCTATTGTTGTGGTAAAAAAAAAAAATAGTCTGAACAAAATCAAGTTAAAGGAGAAAATAATTTACTTGGCTCACATGTCCAGACCAAAGTCCCTCGCTGGGAGACCCCCACAGGAGTTCGGGGCAGAAACCTGGAACCAAGACCATGGAGAAATACCTGCTGATCACTCTCAGGCATACTGTCTTCTGCTTATCTAACTTTTTTTTATCCAACTCAGGAGAACCCATCCTGCCTAGTGATGGTGTCACTCATAGTGAGTTGAGTCCTTTTTATCAATAAATAATCAAAGCAATTCCTCACAGACAGGCTCAGTGAACAACAAGACAGATAATTGACTACTCAAATGACACTCTATTTAGGTGATTCAAAGTTGTGTCAAACTGACAGTTAATGCCTGCTAAACATGGGGTCACCAGCAGGAACACACCTGAAAGCAACCACTTTCCCACTCCATAGATGTGTCAGTATCAAATAGTTCAGCAGTGATGGGTAGAGAGTCTGAGACCTTCCTCAATGCATGGCTAGTCAGACAGGGCCACTTTGTATGAACCCCAGTTCAAACAATTTCAGCTTCTATGAGTTCATGACTGCAATGGTTCTGTCTTTCCGAAAAGAGCATTCTGCAGTCCCTAACCTTACTTTTCCATTCTTATATCCTACCAATCCTTCCATGATGGTCCTTGAGCCTTAGAGGGAATGGCACAAGTGTTGTCCTTAGGGCTGGGCATCATCACTTATTCTTGGCATCCTGTGAAGCCACGAGACTCTCCATTTACCACTGTACACAGGAAAGAGAAGCTTTTTTCCATTATTAAGGCTGAGTAGCATTTGCCTATGGGTATGAACATAAATATTTAGAAGGCAGTTTGACACTGTGTCAAATTAGCTAAAGGAAAGTATTCAGTTCCCCTCTGTTGCTGCTCATGATGCTCCCTGTCAGTCCCTGCCTGGTGTTTGTCTCGGTTTGTGTTGGAAGATAAAAGCTGTAGATATTAAATGGCTTGTCAAGAGTCACAGTACAAGTCAGAAATTGGCTGTCCTAATTCCAGCCCTGGATTTACTGCCCTGTTTTTTCCCTTCAACAAAAGATTGCCTTAATGCCGCACATAGTCACCACCAAATGGCAGCGTTAGACACACTAATAAAACTAGAAGTAGTTTGAAAGCCAGTATTATTTTGAACTCTTGTTCCCAGTGGCCTGTTAGCCTTCAAATTTTGAGTATTACTTTCACATTTTGAAAGATAATAGAGAAAGAGGGCAGAAATAAGCCACAACTGCAACTGAATAAGAATTTTAAGTGTATCAAGCAATACACAGCTGTGAAATCCTTTACTGGAGAGCTGTCAGGACATATCAGATATTATTTTGGGTCATGTAGAAATAACCATGTTCATCTCACTGGCTCAGCTGTATCTCAGGGGAGCAGACTCTACTGAAACAGACATCTTGGTCTATGTTCCTCCTAAAGGCCTGTGCATAACCTAGCAGAGGTATGGTTTGCCTGCTACCCAGTTTAGTTGGCCTATGGCATTTGCTCTGCCACATGAATTTTGTGGTGATTAATTGAAGTTGTTACATTTTAAAGATCTAAGCACAAAATAAATGACAATAAATAAAAACACAGGTAATAATAGATAATCTTAAGTATGGCCTTAGGCTAGGTACTATCCTAAGTAGTTGCTACATCATATCATCCTTATGGTGCATACAAGCTTTATTTTACTTACATTAGTCCACAGACAGCTATTATATAGTCAAATGCTAGGAATGTATGACCCTATGTGGCTCCTGGAGCTGGATCACAAACTACCTTCTCAACTACTTTGACCTTGCTAAGTGATGAACCAGTTCTACAGAAGCCAGATTGCAGTCTCAAATCCTTAAGTGACTAGAACTCAGGAAGCCCTAGAGTCCCATGCAGGAACTTAGAAGAGTGGAGTATATTTAATGTCGGAGGTTTTATACTCAAAAAATTGGCTTTGAAGCAGTGATTGCATAACAATCATATTGCACTGTTAAATGCAAAATGAATGTATAATTGTGTGATGGACATACATATGTAAATGAACATATAGTGAAATTAATAAACACATTAATGAAATGCAAATATAATATATTAAAAATAGTTTTTAAGCAAATTTTTTCATTCTTTTGTTCAGAATCTGAAGAAATTTTTAAAAATGGCACCATCCATGTTACAGTGCGTATCTGGGAGATGACAGCTGACAGGGTTGGGGGTAACTGTAACCCTGTGTACCCTGTGGCATCCATACCGACAGTTAAGGGCTTTGAATTGCAGCTGTTAAAAGCAAGCGTGAGAATCCAATTTCCATTCATGGCTTTGCTTTCTTCTTTCTATTCATCTTTGGTTCGTGGTCTTCTTCCTCTCTCTCACTCCAGTGTCTCTCCTCTTCTCTTCCATCTTTGCTCTCTTTAAGGTTGTCTCCACTGGCTGCTAGTCTATACGAATCCTTCTGCTCCTTCTTCTCCTCCTCTTTCCTTCCGCCATCATACTCACTCTACCCCAGTACTGTTCTTCAAGTTCCTGTCCTCTTGGGATGCTGAGCATTTGTCAACCTGTTTCCTTAAAAAAGACTTCCTTCTAACTCCATCCAGATATTGCCAAAGCTTCCCTTGTTTGTTTGGCTTTTTGAGGTGGGGTCTCTATGTAGCTTGACTGGCTTGGAGCTCACTTGGAACTGACTTTCTATTTATGCTCTTCCTGCTTCCTGAGTGCTGATACCTCAGCAGGTATGCACCACAGTACTCAACCAGTCTCCCTTGTTCTCACAACCTAGCCATCTCTCTTTCAAGGGAGAATTATGGAGCCAGATTACAAAGCCAATCTATGCTGGACCCGCATTGTTACATTCCACACATCTTGATCTGAACATGATCATAAACCACATCTCCAACCTCATTATGAGTAGCCAGACTCTTGCAGACATTTTGACCCAGAGATCTGCATACTTACTGCTTACCTGCTGCCTCTCAAAATGTCCTTCATGCTCTGAACTTGAGATTCACCAAGCTCAAAACATGTATACCTGAGAAGCTATACTATAGTCCAGGGAGAAAACTGATGTGGACACAACTGATAAGAGAATTAAGAATCAAGTCCAGTCCAGCATGGAAAAATTAAAACTAAGATAAAAAATAAGAAAGACTTAGTTGGGTTTAGGCCGTCAGAGAAGCATCAAAAAAAGATGGAATTAGAAATCAAACTGGAATGGATAAACATTAGTATAGAAGTTTAAAAAGGTGTTTTTATAAATAAAAATGTCATTTGATAAAGGATGAATTTTGTTTTAAAAATTGAGAAAGATGGTGCAGACAAGTCATGGGCAGCTTTGCATGTTACATTAAAAATAAAAGATGTAAAGATGAAGAGACCAAAGATAAGGGCCTGGAGAGAAAGGGTGTTTTGTGACTTAGCCAGAGTCCAGTAGGAAATTATAGGGCAGATTCCCAACAGTGTATGAGCAAACAGGTGTCTGTGAATATGTTGGCACCCAAGGGCCCACCCAGGCTTCAAGGCTTAGAGAAGCTGAGTAATTCCTGTCCCAGGAGAACAAAGCTCCTTAGATACCTGCCAGGACAAGGCTATTACTAAGCCTGAAGCATTCAGCAGGGCCTGCCAGTTGGCTGTACTAGGGCACGTAGGAACTCACAGTGACTATATTTTAGTGGTAAAAGCAGAAAGCACAATAAGAAATAAAATTGGATATGGTAATAATGCCCAGATTCTGAGAAATCTTGGAGGAGCTTCAAAGTTTAGGTGTTTTTTTTTTCCATAGGCATATGGAAATTCATTTGTCACTAAGATTTCAACAAAAGCTCTGATCTGATACATTTAATAGTCCTAGCCCAAGAAATGCTTTGTCTCTAGCCATATTTTATTTCCATATATAAGAAACTGAATTATTAATAAGAAATACATCAAATGTATCATTATAATAAATGTCACTGAAAGACTTCATTCACCTTCAGAGTCACATTACCTTATCTTCTACCTTATTTACAAGCATTCAGCTAAGATACTATTTATTACCACTAACTATAGCATAAGGTACCTCAAAGTTCACTTATGGCCACTAACTAGACAAGAAAACAATCATGTCAGCCTCCAATTTCAGGCTTACTTTAAATTAAAAGCAATAAAAGAATCATTCTAAATATGCTGCATGAATATGAAGTCCCTACATTTTAATAAGTACCTTTCTGTAGCCTAGCAGTTGGTCTGGAAAGAGTAAAGGACTGATTCATCCACTAGGAAGGATGATTATCTAACCGCAAATTTTAAAATTCTTGATTTAAGAAGAAAAATAGATATAAATACAATGGCAGAAAGCAATAGCCATAAAAGTTACCCAGAAATACTGACAAAATTTCACTGGATTCATCTCTAGTCTCCAGAAAAGCAGTAATAGTCATTCCCATGGCTTCTTGAAATGTCCCTAATGTGTTAACCAGATTTTTTAAAATACCTACATTTTTAAATTTAATTTTTTATAGAATACATTTTGATTATGTCTTTCTTCCAACTCCATCAAGATTCCATTTCCTTACCCACTCAACTTCATACAAACAAAATAAAACCAACACACACATACTGCCAAAACAATACACGATGAAACAAAAAGTCTACAAAGGAGAGAATAGAGTTTTCATTCTGTTGGCCAGCTATTCCCAGACCTGCAAAGAGTATAGTTGAGATACCCAGTGATACTCCATCGGAGAAAACTATTTTTTTTTTTTTTTTTTTTTTTTTTTTGCCAGCAAGTATCAATTGTCAGTAGATTCTGGTTGGGGTGAAACTATCATGTTTACTTCCCCATCTCAGATTCAGATACAGGACTCCATCTAGCTTGAACCAGTGCAGGTCTTTTGTAGTGTTGCCACAGTCTCTGTGAGTGCCTATGTGTATCAGTCCTGCTGTGTCTGGAAGATACTAATTTTCTTGTAGTAATCACCGAACCCACCTCTGGCTCTCATAATCTGTCTGCCTCCTCTTCTGCATGGCTCCCTGAACCTTGAGAAGAGGAGAATGATGAAGACATCACATTTAGGACTGATTGTCCCAAAGTCTCCCAGTCTCTGTACATTGTCCAGTTGTGGGTCTCTGTGTTAGTTCTGATCTACTGTCAGAAGAAGCTTCTCTGATGAGAATTGAGTGAGGTGCTGATCTATGGGTAGAGCAACCTGTCATTAGGAGTCAAATTATTGCTATGCTCCTTTAGCAGAATAATAGTAGTAGGTTTTCCCCTAAGCACATGACCTATCTAGTGTCAGATTCTTGGCCACTTTAGCAGCGTCAGATATGGTTTCATCTCAAAGAGTAGGCCTCAAATCCAATCAAAAAGTGATTGGTCATTCCCATAACTTCTGTGTTAACCAGATTTTTAAGATACAAAAAATATAAACAACCCGACCAGCTAGACAAATCACTATTTTAGTTGCTTACAGAAACTCAGACCATAGAATCTACCTCTATTCTCTGTCTATCATTTAAATACATATATGTGTATGTGTATATATATATATATATATATATATATATATCCCTCATTTCTTCTCTCTCTCTCTCTCTCCCTCTCTTTCCTCTTTCTTTCCCTCCCTCCCTTTATCCCTCCCTTACTTCCTGCCTTTCCATCCCCAGAAAGGGAGAGGTTATTTCTTTCCTTCACAGTGAAGAGAATTCAACTAAAATGATGTCCTCTTCTACAATCTAAAAGTCAACCTTGGAAAAAGAATTGGTTTTGGTCCTGGCTCTCCCACTGTGAGGTTTGGTGTAAGGTACCAGGATGGCCTAAACCTGAGTCACATTCTCATCACTGGGCCAACAACAACAAAACATCATGTCTACTGCCTTTGCTTTATCATCCCCTTTTAATTTTTTTTCTCTTTCATGTTAAAAAAATAATGTTGCTAAAATGTTTTCCACATTCATTTGCTTCATGATGGTGGCTCTTGTCAAGAATAAATAAGGTGTTGGGCATCTATAGAAGAAGCATTGGAAATACCTTCATGGTGGGTCTCAGGGTAAGGTTGTGCAGTCACCCAAACAAGCCCTACCACATGGCATCATGGAACACTTAATAAAAATGAGAACACTAAAGCTGGATTTTGCTGTAAACATTAAATGCTGGCCCTTAGTTTATTTCTATGCTAAAATGTTGTTGAGGTTAAAATTATTATATGTGGTAAATCTCAGAATATTTTTATCAGGGTATGAAGATTTGAAGATTACTTTGGTATATAACACAGTGAGTATCTTGCAAATGTTGCTTCTTACTCCATGAAGGTTCGAGTGGAATGGGAATGATCCAAAGGAAAATTTGGCAGTAGTGATCCCTGATTCTATGACTTGCCAAGCATCTGTGAGATGCAATCAAATAGAATTCAAGATAAGAATCAGACAAAGCCAGGCCCCTGTATATCCAGAAGACAAAGACTTTAAAATAAACACATCCTACTAAGTATAATAACCACTTGAGCAGAGAAATAAAAAAAAAAAATGTGGCCAAGATCACATAATGTGGATGACTGCCTTCCTGGCACGTTTGATGAGTATATGATTTTTAGGGAGCCTCTTCAGTTATTTACTACCCTGTCCCAGAACCCAGAACAGCATTTGTCCAGAAAATGGCACATGTTGAATAAAAAAAAGCAATGAAAGTAGAGAGAAACTATCCTGATTGTAACAGCAAATTTAAGTGTCTAAGAGAGGTCATATTTTTATAGGCTGTACTATTGGCTAGTGAATCACTGGCTTTGCTAGGAGTTTTATTTTTAAGAAGGGGTGGGAAGTGCTAAAAGGCTGATTTTATATATGAAAGAAATAGTAGATATCACTTAAAAGCAAATTTATTAAGTCATAGTTAAATTGCCCATTTTGGGGAAGTCTTCCTTTCCTTGTTAATAAAAAAATATAAGTTCCCTTCCATGACTAGGTAAATTGTACAAAGTTAAGCTTGGGTTGTTTGCTTAGTTCCTGCTGAGAGATGGGTGGTATTTCATTCATATTCTGTAAGTAATGGTCATTGTCTCACCTTACACATGAAAAGCTGAAGCCCAAAGAGGGGAAATGGATTATTTAAGGATGTCTACATGGAAGACGGGCTGAGGTTTAAGCCTAAGGTTGTTAAACAGTCTAGACATCTTCCTTATTAAATATCTAGATACACTGTCACCATGAAACATAAAAATTATTGTCTCAAATCCATCACTGATTTATCAAATATTAAGAGCCTAAAAATCATATAAGACCTTTACCTGGGACCTGTGCATAGCATTATGGGAAAGTTATCTCCACATGATATACTCTCATTTTGATGCTGTTTCTAGTAGACTTATGTTGTAACACTCAAAGTACATTTCCATAAAAACCAAAAATGGTGCCCAGGGCATAATAGAAACATTCCTGCTCAAATAGAACTCTTTAAAAAATCATGCCTCAGATAAAGTTAATGTGCAGTGATAAAATATTCATGCACACCAAGCCACACTATTCAAACAGCAACAGAAGTCATATTTATGAGCAAGCAAAGAACAGGATGCCATCGCCTTAAAGGTCCTCTTCTGTAAAATCCCTCTACTCAAGATTTCATGGGGAGACTTCAGTAGTTGCTCTGTTTCAAAATCTCCAAGAAGCTGCCAGCTTCAAGAAACAAAGAAGTTGAGTTGTGCTTCATTGAAAAGGAAAAATGGGGGGGCTGGAGAGATGGCTCAGCGGTTAAGAGCACCGTCTGCTCTTCCAGAGGACCCGGGTTCGATTCCCAGCACCCACATGGCAGCTAACAACTGTCTGTAGTTCCAGTTCCAGGCAAACACCAAGGCAAATAAATAAATAATAAATAAATAAAGTTTAAAAAAATTTAAAAAAAAAGAAAAGGAAAAATGGGGAAAATGAGAGGCAGAATTTCAAACTAAAGCCCAAGGAGATGATTTTTGTGGATAAAGCTCTTGCTGTGCATTGGTGAGGGTTGGAGTTCAGATCCCTGACACATGTACAAAAATTGAGTGTAGTGGCATGCATCTGTAATGCCAGCAGAGATGAGGCAAAGAAAAGCAGATCCCAAGAACTGGTTGCTGTGCCAGCCTAGTACAAACACCAAGCTCCACATGCAATGAGATAACTTGTGTCAAGCAAAGTAGAGTGATGAAGGACCATACTCAGTGTTGATCTCCAGTTTCCATGCATGCACACATAGGCACATGTAGGCACATATAGGTACACAGACACACACATAGACACACAGAAATAGAAATAGAAAGGGAGGGAAAGAGAGAGATAAATTTCAAAGTTGAAGGCAGCCTAATGAAAAAATTGATTTGAAGAAACACAAGATCAACACAATCTGAATAGCAGCTCCTAGGAGCCCCAGGCAACATGTCAAGTTTTCTCTTTGTTTTACAGTCTGATGTGTTTTAATGCCTAGATACAGGGGGAAGTTTCAAGCCCTCCTTATTTTTGATACTGACTTAAGGATCTGGAATAGCAAACTAACATGTCCAGTATGGCAGGGCAAGTTAGGAAGACAGCTTCTATGAATTTACATCATCTCTCTTTCTAAGATTTACTTTTAGAAACTGAAACTTCATTTCAAATAGGCAAGCCTAGTAGATCTGTTTCACAGGCAGGGTACTATAGATTCCATAACATCTTTATTCTTGTTCAATCACCAATATGAAATGTTACCTGATGAGAAGTTCTTTTTGAAGAAATGTGAACCCTAGAGAACAAAGATATTTGGTGACTCTATGAATAAAAGGTCAAGTTAAATCTAAATATGCCAGCTTGTACTTATTTTTTTTCTTTATTTATTTTGTATTTATCAAAGAAAACAGTAAAATGAATTTAAAATGCTGAAAAGTTAACAATAACTATGAAGAGGATAAAAATCATAAGCATGACTTATCAAGGGTGATAATGCAAATAAGATTGCTACACATATATTTACTTTGTGTTCAGCTTTCCTCTGAAATTTTTTCCATCCCTGTATATCCTTATTCAAGGTCCCTTCCCCCTCCCACCACATCAGGTCATTTTTCTTCTCTGCAACTCCCCATCCCCTCCCTGGGCAGGGAGTAGACAGTCCTATGGTCCCACTGACCCAATAATGTTTGGATTAGTCTCCACTCCTGGCCAAATCCATTTTTGTCCATCCTCCCTCAAGAGTGAGTCAGGTGTTCCTATAGTTGGAGTGGGGTCCGAAGGGTCAGTCCAGGGTGTTTCTGATCCCAAGCTGTTCAGTGGATGTGGTTTGTAGCTTGGGTATGCTTAGCTTTTTTTCTTGTTTGTTTGTTTAGAGACCACTAATGAGTGAGTACATCCCCTGATTATCTTTCTGAGATTGTGATACCTCACTCAGGAGGATATTCTCCAAATCCATCCATTTGCCTGCAAATTTTAGGATATCATTTTTTCTTACTGCTGAGTAGTATCCCATTGTGTACATGTACCACAGTTTGTTAATCCATTCTTCAGTTGAGGGACAAATAGGTTGTTTCCAGGTTCTTACTATTACAAATAATGCTGCTATGAACATAGTTGAACTAATGCCTTTGGAGTATGACTGTGCATCATTAGGGTATACACCCAGAAGTGGTATTGCTGGGACCTTGGGGAGACTGATTCTCAATTTTCTGAGAAACCTCCATACTGCATTCCAAAGTGGCTGAATAAGCTTACACTCCCACCAACAATGGAGGAGTGCTCCCCTTGCTCCACATCCTCTCCAACATAGGCTGTCATCTGTGCCTTTTATCTTAGCCAATCTAACAGGTGTTAGGTGGTATCTCAAAGTTGTTTTGATTTGTCTATCTCTGATGGCTAAAGATAAAGAGCACTTTTTCAGGTGCCTTTCAGCCATTCGTAGTTTCTCTGCTGAGAATTCCCTTTTTAGATCTGTACCCCATTTTTTGATTGGGTTATTCAAGGTTTTGGGCTCTAGATTCTTGAGCTCTTTATATACCTTAGAGATCAGTCCTCTATCACTTGTAGGGTTGGTGAAAATTTTTTCCCATCCTGTAGGCTGTCGTTTTGTCCTATTGACAGTGTCCTTGGCTTTGCAGAAGCTTCCCAGCTTCAGGAGATCCCACTTATTGATTGTTGGTCTTAGTGTCTGTGCCACTGGTGTTATATTTAGGAAGTGGTCGTCTGTGCCAATTTGTAGAAGTGTATTTCCCACTTTCTTTTCTTTTAAGTTCAAAGTGGTTGGGTTTAAGTTGAGGTCTTTGATCCACTTGGATTTGAGTTTTGTGCAGGGTGACAGGTTCGGATCTATTTGCATTTTTCTGCACACTTCCATCCACCAGCTTGTACTTATAATCCTCAATAGTAGAGTCTGGAGAAATCCATTTCATATCCAGATAGGGCAAAAGAGGCAATGGAGAAAGATCTATAAGAGCAGGGATATTCTTAGCAAAATACTTCTTTATAGAAATGTGCCAATTGGCACAGAATACACAGGGACCAATTTGGAGTGGAAAATGAGAAAGGATCAAAGAGCCATGAAAAATGGGAGCGATTGAGGAGCTGAGAGATGAATCCGTGTAGAGTAACTCCTCATTTTCCTGTCCTGGCAGCCCTTCCCCACCAGAAGAACTCATCTGTCAGTGGTCATGTCCAGCAAGGGCTTAAAAAATAAAGCACTCTGCACTACTGCCAAGCTACACTTAAAAAGAAAAAACATCAGACTACTCCGGCAATACTCTTGGGGATGTAAGGTTGCAAGAGTCCAGAAAGCACAGAGCTGAGGTTTCCACTTGGTCCCCTCTGCCATGGCTGTGGTCTCCACACAGTCTGTTCATCAAGACACAGCAGAGGGATCACACAGTAAACTGATATGTCCTACATTGTGTTCCTTACATTTGGAAAGATTTTTTTAATCATTGCCATCATTTTTTATTATTTTAATCGAGTGCAATTTCATGTCGGAGTTTGACACAAGGCCATTTTCCATTTTTGTTGCCAGTATGAGAACATGGTGAGCCGCCACCCTGAACCAGTTCCACACTACTTACCCTGCTATCTATAATGTGACCCAGTTTTGGTGAGAAAGGAGTTCATGATCCTTGACTGCAGCTGCTGGGGGAAGCTGTTTGCCAGACATGGGAAGTTGCTGACCCTTGTGGAAACTCACAAAGAGAGGGTCAAGTGTCTGATCCTTAGCAGGGGAGTACAGAGCAGAAGAGGGTAGAAGGGCATTGGGATGTCAGCTTGAAAGAAGAGCAGTACATCTGCTGATCAGGTCACCAAAATAGAACTCAGCAGTTACACTGAGATGTCCCTGAGGCATTATTATTTGGCTTAAGGCAACTTCAATGAGCCATAATCATAGCACCTAATGTGAGCTGTTTAGAGGCTACCACATGACAGGAAAATGTCTATGAGAAAGTCATGTATGAACTTCTCCATTGTTAGCATGCCCACTCACATGCACATACAAGATACAGACAGAATCATTTCAGTCACATCAACACTACTGTACTTGTATTTCTCTATCTAGTATAACTAAAAATAATCTCATATCAATACAATGCATTCTATCCATTGGATAAGATGTAAAATGAATTTGGTTTGATGACAGTCATTGTGGTATACCCTCACTGGGACTAACAGAAAAGCCATAATGAACCTCTCCACCATATTTCATGGGCTGCTCAGAAGCAAAGACACAGCGGAGAGACAGCTGCCAAGGCCCAAGTACTCACCTGATGCTGCAATAAACATCTAAAGAGAAAAGATGTGCTGAATGCTGCCATTTCTAGAGGTGTCCAGACCATCCAAATGCATGGAAACAAGGGACAGAACACAGTTCAGAGCTACTGTGTAATGGGTGGGATTTGTTTGGGATGAGAGACGTCTAGGAAATGGACAGCAGTGGTGATTACACCGCAATGTCAATGAACACAACATGGTGAAGTAGTTTCATGGTGAAAATGATAAGTTTTTCTAATGTGAAGTACCTTTTACTCCAATTTGTATGAAGGGAAATTTTATTTCAGACTATTTAGCCATTTCATATTAAATAACTGATCTGATTGAGGCTTTTTTTAAAAGAAATTGTTAGGCTATAATACTTAGTGTGAATAGTACTGAGGTACAAAGCATTTAGTGTACATAGTACTTATGTAAATACTAATCTTTAGGAATATAAATCCACATTGATCAGTTGTTCCTGATATAATAAAACATAGCTCAACTGTATTTGAGCACAATCTGCCCCCCTAAGTGAAGGAGAGACAATGATTTCAGACATTAGGAGTCACACATTCTATGAAACTCATGGAGATGGGAGAACATGACTAGTAAAATGAATAAAACAATTTAAGAACAAAGCCAAAATATTATTTAGTCCACACATATTACATTCAAAATAAGTAAATGTATAAGAAAAACTTTTATGAAATGATTTGTTATTCCCATTAATTAAAAAGATCAAAGATGTTAAAGTTTTCATTGGATATATGGCTATCAATCAAAATTTTAAAAACACACATAAAGAAAATTATCAGCCTTACATTGTCATTTCTAGAAGGAGATAAATATCAAAAGATCAAACCTAGAAATAAATTCCCTGCTGCTCAGCAGAGCTATGAAAAGTCCACTGAACTAATAGCAAGTATTTCAAAATAGAATCAAATGGAGTCTGATAAAAATCACTAGTGTGTTGTATCAGCTAGGGGAGGGGCTGGCAAAAACAAAGGACACTGATTCAGATTGAGGCAATTCTTAAAAAAAAAAAAAATCATTCAGTAACTACATCTCCTAAAGCAAACTCATTACCAAGCTGAAATTATCCCAGTGAACTTTGTAAAATACCGTAAGTCTCCAAAAGCTACTTATTGAAGAAATGATAGTATTGCATTGTTTTCTCCTACAAAATAGATATTGTTGACACAAAAGTGTAACACTTAGCTGAGCAAACTATTTATTTCAACATTAATGACTGTGTTACATACAGCTTTGTCTCTTTAACATACAATGCTCGTCAAAAGGCTTCCATCTTTTATATCTCCAAAATGAGCAACAAGTAGGGACTGTTTCACTGAAGGCCCTCACCTCCTTTGGCAGATCTAGCAGAAGAAATTGCGTCTTGCGGCTTCTGGGGCTCTGCCAGTGTCTTGGAACAGAAAGAATATTGAGGATGGTTGGGGATGCTGGACTCCAGTGCTCCCAAAGTTCTCCTGGGAGCCGGCTCTGCACTATCCATGCATCTCAGCCATCTACAGTGTTTCCCTTGTTTCTTTTTTACCTTTACTCAAAAAACATGGTACCTTGGTCTCAGAGGAAGAAGATTTCATTTCTTTCCTAATCTCCTCCCCTCAACTTCACACACTTTTTTGCTGTGCTATTAAGGTAGAGGTGCCAATTCTGCTTCTCTGGCTGTTTCTTGTTTGTTATTGCACATTGGGAATTGGATTTATTGATCCACTGAGCACTTGAAAAGTCAGACATAAAAGCAAAAGTTCCATTAGTTTTCTATTTTCTTCTAATATACCTGGAGATTATTTTTTCTTCCATTAAGAATTTAAAATTGAAAATCATTCTTTTACTTACTCTTTGGCCATCATAACAGGACACCTGACCCTTGACCTCCTTTCTCTAGATTTACTAATTTTAGTTTTTGAATTTGCTAATTATTTTTTATAGTAAAACTTAAGGATGCATTGTTTTGTCTATGTGATATTCATGGACCCAGAGACACATAGACAAGCGCGCGTGCACACACACACACACACACACACACACACACACTTTACTTTAGAGCCTTTATTTTACAATCAGAAAATTCTGACTCTGGTTACTTATGCCTAAGAAGAGGCAATGTGTTAATGTAAGCATGCACCTAGAAAGTGTTATAAATTCACTTATGGGACATTCTCAATTATATAAAAATCATATTCTTTTTCAGCATTTGTTGTTAAAATATACAATAGTGGTAGACACAACAGAAAAATATCTAAAAGAATAAGAATATTTTGGCTCTTGTAAAGAGTAAACAGATTTTTCAAATATATTCTTTCTCAGAGAAATAACCTGGAATGTGAGAAATGCCTGGAGAGAAACATGGTTATTAATGCATTTTCTTTCTCAAAGTCCTGAGAACCAGCCATATGCTCTACATTATGAATATGCAGATGGTCTCGATGCAGCTTTTTTTTTTCCTCTAATTAAAACCATCAGAGTAAAATAATACAGTCGTTTAGGAAACTGGTTCAGCCAGGTCTCTTTTTTCCCTTCTGCAAAGGGGCCCAAGTCTCTACATGTTTATATAAGTTGGAGACCCTCACTGTTCAAAGAAAGAGCTGCTCAACAAAGCAGCAAGCAGGGCAGCCTTAATCTGTTCTCTGTGCTAAATTTTCATCTACTGAAGTCAATGCATTGAACATTTCTCTTAGACACTATTGTCTACAGCCCATCTCTGGTGTCCCTTAAACAATGACCACTCTGAATTAAGAACCCTTGATGCATCTGTCTTTTACTCAACAGTAATGCTGAAATCAAGGGTATAAAGTTAACCTGTCACCCTGCCTGCATCTATCTTTAATAGCAGCTGTAAGCTAAGCATATCAGCCAGGTCTGGCTAAATTCCTCAATTCAGAGGTTTGACATTCTGTCCCAAGGTGCTGCATATCTTTCTTGGAGGACAGATTATGATCAGCCACAAGTGGTAAGAAGACTTAAGTCTCACTCCAGTAATCTCTTGCAGGTTCTTCTTCTACTTACTCAGTTTCCATACTTCTGTCACTTTAATGAGGACAGAACTATATGATTATTTGCAAAGCAATGCTCAGAAAGCAGCAGCCGTTTAGGAAAAAAGAAACTAGCCTACAGAAGGCAGGTTTTAGTCTAAATCCACATTATGCTTTCCTTAATGCCATTGTTCTGTGTTTTCCAGTGTCATACACATATGTATAGAAATATGGTATTCATTCTTCATAAAAAGAAAGGCCCTTTCAAAAAGCAGCTACAGAAGAAGTGAGCTGTGAAACACATCACTCTTTAAAAAAAAAAAATCTTAGAACAAATTCTCTTAAACTGACAGACATGAGTGGTTGACCTCATCATGGCTAGGTGTTTGGCTGCCTAACAACAAGAGTAGTCCATGGAACAGCTTGATGAAATGGGGTCAGGATTATCAAACACACACACACACACACACACACACACACACACACACACACACACACTCTGTCCTTCTCCACAGGAACACCAGTTCTTAAACACAAGGGCTTTTCACAGAAACAATAATCCTCTAGCTCAATACAATAAAAACAAAAAAGGGAACAAACAACAAACAGAAGAACTAACTACAAATTACCCAACCTAAGTCTTGAGAGAAGACAAAAGGTCTCGAGTGTTTATTTCCAGGAAGAACAGAATAAATAAACATTCTGCAGAGTGACAGAGTTCCTCTCCTTTTCTAGTCAGTGTGCACATGGAGCTAGTGCTAGTCAGAACTGAAATTATTCATCATCTCCACGCGTTCATATCTTATTCATATTCAGTGTGCCATTCACCCAGCAATGATCTGTTCCTTCCACTAACAGAAGCATGAGGTTCTACTTCTCACAGAACCAGCTTTCAAACATTACCTCAGAGACTCTAGAATCTATCTTATCATTCCTCTTCAAAAATTTTACTCCGGCCCACCAGTGTCCATTCTCAGAGGTCATTGCTTCAGCTTTTCATGAGTTGGCTCTCTCTGAGCCTTCTAGTCACCATCACAACTTGGTGACCCGGAACACCTTGCCACCTCATCTCAAAAGAGTGTGCTTCACACCCTCAGCTCTTTCCTTCCTTCCCTTCATCTCTAAAGCCCAAATAATCCACCTGCACATGCCATTTATTATCCCAAATATTAATGCTAAATTTTAGCAGAAAAAAATGAATAAATGGAAACTAGTTGAAATTTTGTAAATCCCTCAAAATCCTAGTCAGATTGAAAAGCAAACTATGCAGTAGTGAGATTTCTTTCATAAGCATTTCCCACCTTGCTCCACTGTCTCTTAGCCTCACTTTAGAGAATGAAGGGGGCAAGAAGGAAGTTGTTTGAAGCAGCCAAGATTAACAGAAGGCTGTCAACTGTTAATTTGAACTTCCCCACGGAGAAACCCTTTTAGTCAAACACTTTTAGTTCAAAATACACTTTTAGTTATAAAACCTAAAAAGCAACTTCACTCAATAATGAGAAAAACATCAAGCAATTGGACCACAACTATTGTATGATTAAACACAGCTACTCTACAGCACCCCACACTTCTGTCCAAAAGCCTAATTATGGATTTTACCATATACCTAACATCACTAGACATGTCTATGGACCAGGTCTTAGAACAGTCATAGATTTTTATATTTACTCTCCTATTAACTCTGAAATGATATGGTTGCTCCCGCATTACTCATAGAGGAACTGAGCCTCAGCTTAGCTAGGACATGTGCATGGAACCAGGCTTGATAGTAATTCTAGATAATATGACAGACCATTTGCCTTAATTTCTTCTCTCTAGAAACAAAATCAGATTCTCTAAGTTGTTTTTGCCTCATTTCTACAACCCCTGGAACAATTTTTTATATCAGGGTTAAAATAACTCAATAGACCCTCACACAGTATTAGTGGGAGTGCAATACAAACTGGAATTCATAGATTAAAAAGGTTTATTTATTTATTATATATACAGTGCTCTATCTGCATATATTCCTGCATGCCAGAAGAGGGCACCAGGATTCATTATAGATGGCTATGAGCCACCATGTGGTTGCTGGGAATTGAACTCAAGACCTCTAGAAGACCCACAGGTGCTCCTAACCTCTGAGCCATCTCTGCAGCCCAGAATATCACATTTTTTAAAAAAGGAAATTAAATTGAAGGGGTATGGAGGTGAGCATAAATCAGAGAGGAGATAAAAAAGGAAGACTTGAAAGTGAATATGTTTTAAAAAAACACTGTATGAAATTCTCAAAAGTTAACAAAATATGTATTTAAAAACAAACAAAAAGAAGATAGTGTTAAAGATTCCTAATAACTGATTCAAACATCTAGTCAGGTATACCCCTGAATGCCATCACACTCAGATTAGAACCTAAAATAAAATAACTTCAATATTTTATACAGATGTTTTCATATATTAAACTCTCTGGCATTATGTAGTCAGGCTGGCTAAATATTTAAATGATTGCCTTCTTTTATGTAGATATTTGCAATAAGTTATGCTCTTCTACACAACTACTGGCCAGGATTCTAGCTAGGTCATAATTTTAATGGTTTAAAACTAATATATAAATTGAAATGTTTCATTTCTTTTCATCTACTACAGTTCTTTTAAAAGCTATGACTTTGTTTCTGAACTAATACATTAAATATAAATGTAAGCATATGATATGGGATTTGACTTCATCAATAAGCCTGGAAAAGGTAACTGAAATCTTTGGGTGGATGCTGAAATAACTAGCTAAAAGAGGAAATAGTTCATTCAGAAAGGCATGAGGCAGCACTACCTGTGCAGACATATAAATCTACAAATTGTCTAAAACCAAAGTGGAAAAAAATCTGTGTATAATCAAGTGTGAAACAGAGCCTTTATATGCTCTTAACTTATATGCTTCAGAATGGTAATGGAAAAAAATGAAGAATTTCAGAACACAGGAAAAATGCCCATCAAGGCTAATCTTGTTATGTAGGCTGGGGGCAAGAAAAATGGATTATTAAACTAGCCAGAACATTTGGGAGATCTTGATATTTTCCTAAGGACTATAAACACTGTCAAATGGAATGGAATGGAATGGAATGGAATGGAATGGAATGGAATGGAATGGAATGGAATGGAATGGAATGGAATGGAATACGCCCTGAATCAGATGATTCTTCTCACCACTCATCTATTGATTCTATGTAGACATGTGTGTGTACATGCTCATGCATGTGTGTGTGTGAGCTCAAGGTCAATAGGCCCTATCTTTTGAGACCATGTCTGTAACTGAAACTAGAGCTCACAGACTGACAAGCTGGCCGATGAGTGCCAGAGATCTGCCTGTCTTCATCTGCCCTCCCCCTGGCTGAACCAGAGCTCACAGCACCACACTCACCTTCTTACATGGGAACTAGGGATCATCCTTGTGTGGCAGGCACTTTACTGGCTGAGCCATTTACCTTGACCCTATACTTGAATATTTTACCATCAGCAAGTCTCTCAGTCTGAAATGGTTTTTAGGCGTGAAGTTGTGGTCACAATTCAATAAAGATGAACAATATTTATGGTAGAAACCTGTACTGAGTTATCTGAGAAAATATAATACAATGACTGGCTACCTCTCATATTCTGCCTGTATTTATGAGCAGCAGCAGGAGCAGCCCTTTACTCTGTAAACTTTTACTGACAGCACTGTCCCAAGAACCCTTTCTCTGTCACTAATAATGCTGTCACTCCTCTGTAGACATACGTTCTCAGGACACACCTTTGTCTGTTCTGTTCCCCCAGCTCCATCACTAACATTCAAGTATGTGTCAAACACCCTGTGTGGAGGAGCACTGTAGAAGGGAGAACAGATGCAAAGGCTCAAGAGAAGCCATGAGTTACAGATCTATCATTCACTGGGACCTCAAGCTCCGGTCCAAACACTTTAAATGTTACCTTCCCATCATTGCATCCCCTGAGGAAGTACTGTCTTCATCCCCACATAAGTCAGGAACCAGAAGGCAGATTAAAATTATTCTCCCTGCTTCACACACTTGATAGTAAAACTGACTCAAGCTAGGTTAGTTCCAAGTGGTAATATCACATGGTCTCTTGCAAAAATGGAAGCTTCTGAAAGATTATTCTAGCAGGGCCAAAACTATGAGTAACTGTCCTACTGAAGTCGCAAATGAGCAAGAGATAAATGAAAGACTCATTCTTCTGTGCTATGGATGATGAATCACTGGTCATGTATCTGTGCACATACAAAAAATAAATTAACTTTTAATATCTTCATACTTCTAATGAAAAACCACTCTATTTGCAAAATGGATTTTTTAAAGAATTTTTTCTAACCATGAAGTGACATGTCAAGTGAGATGCAATATTTCAAAACTAATCTTAAAAGCTGTACAGAATTTTGTCGAGAGCAGAAGCCAGATGAATAACTCAGTAAGTCTCATATCCTTAAACTTTAGGTGACTTACTTTTAATTACTTTTAATACCTACCACCTGTTTTGTACATCTATCATCATGTGTAATCAAAACTTGGCAGTAAAACACACTCTACATTCTGTGGTGGGGTGGGGTGTGAGGATGATGACATGCTTCCAGCTCTCTTATAGAAGTTCAAAAGTGAGCATCAAGGAGACTCAGACATTAGTAAATGTTAAACTCTGGCCATCACTGATAACAGCTCATCTACAGAGAAGTTGGAAGAAAAGTGAGTGCCAAGAAAGACATCTGAATTGCCTTAAGGAGGAATTAAGCTGTGAGCTGTTAGAATCTGAATGGCAAACCTGCCAGATGAAAACATCTAGGAGGGAATGAGAAGAAAAAAATGGGAAGAAGGAGTCAAGACACATGGAGTCCTGGGGGAAAGAAGAGGTCACATAAGACACTGAGAAACTGGAATATCATGTGAGCTGTGATAGTTTATAGTGCCTAAAGATAACTAGGATTAGATTGTAAGAAGTCATGACCTACATAATAAGATGGATCCTTCCAAATGTTGGATGAAAGATGGAAAGATAGACACCTGTTATTGTTCTTATTATGCAGCCCTTTTTTTTTTGAAAGTGAAAAAGATCTGGGCAAGCAAATTGACATCAGCAGTAACCATGATTCTTTCACATAACTTTTAGTGAGGAAAAATTGATTCCTCCTGTAAGACGTGATGTAAGAGCTAGAAGAATCATGATCGGAAACTGTTTACAGTGTAGCCTGAACGAACCTATCAGCTTCTCTAATGATAATGCAAGGCAACAAGGCTTAGGGATGATCTTACTGAACTACAACAGCTCTACAGAGAAGGTTCCTTGGGGAAGATTCAGAAAGCTAGGATCCTCTTTATGCCTTTTGCATTTATCTGGGCTTCTACAAAAGGTTTTGCTTTAAAAAAGTGTTCTAAGCTCAAAAGGGAAGCAAAAACCACAAAACACATGATTGTATCTCTGCTGATGCCCCTCTGCCTCACAGCCTACTGACAGGCACTACCTCTTTGTTCACAGATATAATGCTGCATTTCTCATTAACAGTGGCACATGTGCTCTATAAATGCTCATCTGGTTTTCTAAGAACATTTGATGATCTCTGGCATGGGTTCCACTTTTCTTATTTAGTGAAATATTGCCTTATTTTTCTCATACTTGCTTATGAATACATAATCAAATAAATGAACAACATGTAAAGACAGGCATAGTTAATGGTGTAAAATAACACAAATCATGTAGAACTTCCTATGGAAAATAAGTTTCCTGACATAGTCATTATTCTAGCTGTTTAAGTACTGTAGAAAGTGCCTGCACTTATCCAGTGGGACAGGCAGCAGATTTACCAAATCCCCTATCTTTCTCCATTAATCATCATTGTCTCGAGAGTGTGGATCACAACAAGGTGTCTAGTCTGTAAAATGGCCAGCAAAAAAATGAGGTGCACACATTAATTCACAGGAGTGAATGGTTCTTCTGAATTCCTCAGGATTTTTAGTAACCTGGGTCTGAAAGATAGTTTAATGTTGAAGCCAGGATTAGGTCCAAAACAACTAATAGGATTCCTCAAATCCAAGGAAAAGAACAGCTCCATGGAGAGGTGCAGATCTGACCCTATGCAAACACAAGTCTCATGTAAGACTGGGAATCTAAAGATCAGAGTTCTGTCCCCATTCTGCCTTAACTACAGCCCCCAACCCTGATCTCCCAATCACCGATACTTCTGTGTTTCTGGCCATCTCTCTATTTCTAGAATAAAAAACAGAATACCATCTGTTCATGCCTTGGCATACCAGATGCAGCAGAGCCTAACAAATACTCGATAAGACACAGTGACTGGAGCTGGAGAGATGTCTCAGCCCCTTAGCGCACTAACTGCTCTTCCAGAGGACTGAGGTTCAATTACCAAAATCCACATGACAGCTCACAACTGTCTGTAACTCCAAGATCTGACATCTTCACACATACATGCAGGCAAAACACCAATGCACATACAGATTCTGCCACTTAGCATGTCACTCTTTTAAAGCTACCCAATCTCTTTTGTTTTAGCTTTCTCATCCTCAGAAGATGAGGACAAGTGTGTGTATTTCATCATGGCATTATGGAGGTTAATTAAAATAGCATGTAGAAAGCGCTCTCAAACACATTATTTATTACTACTAAAGTATAATGGCACCTCATTGGAATCAGGAAACAATAGTAATGATGAAGGCACTTCTAAAGATGATGGCTGGATTGACAATAACATTCTAAACAAAACTAGATCTGAATTCATATGACTGTGATTTGGGAGTTGGTGAGTAGGTCTCGCCAACTCAAAGAGCTAAAATTAATGCTACAAGGCATGGTACTCGTTTGCAATTATGGTCACTTAATCACTCAGTCTTAATCTTTAACAGAAAAGGGGGAAATGAAACATAAAGTGGTGATATAAGAGAATCTATTTTGGAGAGTTGTGTGATATTCACATAATATTTATGAAAGGTATTTTTCTACATGAATGCTACTGGGTCTGGGAATAGTGCATCCTCATTTGCATTCAGTTAATTTGATGTTTCATAGATAGAGGCTAGGGAAGTATTGGACTCTAGGAGTACCTTGGCATATAGAATATATATATAGGATCTCTTCACAAAGGGCCCAGAGCAAGATCAGTTGCTCTGTAAATTAAGCAAGTAATGTGTTGACACCACTGAGAGTAAAGAGCCATTCCAGGAGTCTCAGGTCAGGAGGTGAGATGATAGCAAGGGCTATCTGAACGTCTCCTCATCTGCTCTCACTTGGAGACTGACCTTGTGCTCATGAATGGCTTGGGCACATCAGAAGTTCACTGAAATTAATCTGGAGCTCTGGCACTGTTTGGAGTACACCTAAGCTGGCCCTGAGACATTCAAACCTCAAAGAAACCCAAACCGCTTATGTTGTATTCCCATTTGTAAGCTGACCCTAGGGCCAGCTGGGCTTCTGGGAAGCCTTCTAAATTGGAGATTCAGAGCCAGGATAAACCACTGGGTTTTCTTGGAATGTCCATTAGCCCCGTAATAACCTCTCATCTGCCTGTAGAAATGTTATTCTTTGTCCAAGGGCCATTTTAAACCTCTTTCTCCTGAACTACCTTTTTTTAAATTATGAATAAAGAAGTCACATTTTCTATCCTTGTATATCCCTAATCAAGGTCCCTTCCCCCTCCCACCACATCATATCATTCTTTCTTCTCCACATCTCCCCATCCCTCCTCCATCGGCAGGTGATTCCAAGGTCTCAAGGTCCCAATATTGCTTACTGAACTACCTTTTAGTCACCTGTCATCACCTGTCTTTCTGTCTTACCACACTCTGGCTTCATAAATTTTTCTTGGGTCACAAAACCTAGCATATTTGTGTTTGGGTTGGTTTGGGGTTTATTCTGATTTACCTTTAATATCTTGCTTACAGGGGATGTTCTGGCTTCTATTCCAGGCTCCAACTCTGAAAACAAGCTCCTAAAATTGGAATGAATGTATTATTTGAAAAGGAGCATAGCTTATATTTTGGAAAAAGAAGTGTGCAGAATGCAAGTTTATCTGTAAAATGATATAAGTACATTATGGAAGTCTCTTCTTTACTTTTCTGTTTTTATGATAAAAGACTCTGACAAAAGCAGCTAAAGGTAGAAGGGGGTCACCTAGGTCCATAGTTTCAAAGTGACCATCCATCATGACTTGAAAGCCATGGGAAGCAGGAACTTTAAGACCAGTCATGTGCTTTTAGTTAAGACACAAAAAGAGATGATGAATGCTGTCCAAAGTCCCTTTTTCCTTTTACTCAGTCCATGGCCCAGACCATGAAATGGTGACTACCACAGAAGGAATAAATCTCTGGGGTCTGAGAACTTGATCTAGACAATCCTTCAAAGGCATGCCCATAGGCTCCTTTTCTTGGTGATCACAGGCCCTGTCAAGTTGACCATTGGTACAGGCGTTCACAGGAAAACTTTCACATCAACTCTGCCACTAAAATCTGCCTGTAATTCTTCTCACAGAGCATGTACCTTCTTCTTGGAGGCCAAAGAAGGATTAAGCATCACTCTGAAAAAGCAAGTATCCTTCCATTACCGGTCACTCATCAAAGACATGAGATTACTAAGGAATGCTAAGGAGAAACAAATTGGGTAGGCAATTAATAGAAAAATTGCACATTTTCACCTGACTAACCTTAAAAATATTGTCCCCCCAACTCTTAACTCCAGGACAGAAATGATGATATAGGCAGAAGGACACAGGTCAGAAGGATATGAAATGCCTAGAGTGTGGAGAACTCAGATCTGGATCCCTGTTTCCCTCCCCACCATACACAGCTGATTTATAGCGAATTAACTCTTTACCTAATGTCTTAGTTTGGGTTACTATTGCTTTGATGAAACACCATGACCAAAGAAACTTGGAATGGAAAGGGTTTATTTGGCTTACACTTCCACAACACTGTTCATCATTGAAGAAAGTCAGAACAGGAACTCAGACAGGGCAGTAACCTGGAGGCAGGAGCTGATGCAGAGGCCATAGAGGGCTACTATTTACAGGCTTGTTCCCCATGGTTTTCTCAGTCTGCTTTCTTATAGAACCCAGAACCACCACCTTAGAAATGGTACCATCAACAATGGGGCTGGTCCATCCCATAGCAATCACTAGTTAAGAACATCCAGCAGTCTTGGCTACAGCCCAATGTTACAAAGGCATTTTCTCAGTTGTGGTTGTCTCCCCTCTGATGACTCTAGCCTGTGTGCAGTTGATATAAAATTATCCAGCACACCTAACGAACATATATCATGCTGAATGCAACCAATAGTAACTGTTATTATATATTATGAAAGAAGAACCATCAGCCACCAAGAGCAACAAAGTCTACTGTGAGTATTTTCGAAAGAGCTGTAAATCCTATCAGTGTCGTGAGATGATGACACAGTGAGTGGAATCATCAAATACTTATAAATCTGTACACATTAATTGTATATATTTGAAGTTCCTTGCATGCAGGATGGGGGGAGGTGTGGGTGTGGGTATGCCTGTTGAGGTCAATATCTTCTTCAAGCTGGGAGAGAACTGGGAAAAAGGGAGGGACGGGGAGCAGTGATGGGTATAAACAGGAAAATATACCTACCTACTTGGTTGTATAAAAAATGGAAAGTTATGACTGGACACCTTAGTTTTTAGGGTGAGATTCACACGCACTGAACCTACTGCACTAACTGTTTCTTAGATGTCACATTTGCTTTTCCATTGCCAGAGCTGAATGGCTTAAATTTTTTATACTCAAGTTATTTGCCAGTATCACTGCAAAGATCTAAAAAAAAAAAAAACAGGTCAAATCATTACAAATGTCCTTCTATTTTATGAGTCTATGTGTCCCCTGAGTGGTAGCCTCTGTTTGAAAAGCTAAAAACAAATAATGAGAAAGACAGCAATTGGGACAGTCCTCTGATATAGATACTGAGCTAAGGCCCCTATGTCTGCAAACCCTGTGTCCTGCTGCTCTGTTTTAGCAGTTCTGCCTTGGGTACCTCTTTGAAGTGTATCCAAATTAAACTGTAAGTTACAAAAGCAAGCTGTTTCCCCCTACACACACACACCAAGACACCACACTCTTGCTTGATGATGTCTCATCTAAGGAGATTTTTAGCTTTTAAGAAAGAGCTTACTCATGCTTTAAAGTTCACAGTTCCTCAGCAAATGGAAGGCAACTCTTGGAGGAACAGAGAGCAGAAGATGCTAAGCTCTTCTGTCCCTCTGGAGTTCTCTTTTTAGGTTACTTTCACCAATCCTGCTGACAGCAATTTATAGATGAAAATCCAAACCAAATGAGACCCAGCTGTGTGTGGCAAAAGTTTCTATGTTAAAACAGGGAACAGACTGGAAACTGTCTGGAAAAAAAATAAAAAGGTTTGGGAACTCCACTAAGGAGCCATAAAGGGCTAACACTCTAGGGAATACACTAAGCCTCTCCAGTCCTTCCCCACTTGCTCTTTGGCTTTTTCTCCATGGCCTGATCCCAGGTCCTGGCTTCAGCTCTCTGCATGTTGCCCTGTGTCCCTTAGCCTTGAAGACTGAGCATGAGATTGAAAGTTGAGACAAACTCTACGGTCTGTTCCACCTAACCTCTTGCCTTGTGAGTGTGTGACACTATTTTGTCCTTATTTAAAGGATATAGAAAGTGTCACAGGCAGAGCTCTGAAGGAAAATTCAGGCAAATACAATAATAAACTTTATGAACGTATAGTGTTTTCAGAGTATGTCCTAGGCAAGGTTAGCCATTATTTTGGGAAAACCCAATTGTAATAGACAAAGCATTATATTCTGTACACTCTTAAAAATGGCTCACTGGGGATAAGGAGATAGTTAAATGAGGAAAGTACTTCCTGAACAAACATAAGGACCAGTGTTTGGATCTCCAGAACCCATGGTAAAACAAACAAATGAAAAACAAACAGGTCGGTAATCATAGTTCTTGAGAGTCAGAGGCAAGCAGTCCAGTGGACCTTAGTGGTCAATTTGTGAACTGCAGTTTCAATGAGAGACTGTCACACACACACACACACACACACACACACACACACACACACACACACACACAAAAGTGATGAGGGGAAGGAAGGAAGGAGGGAAGGAAGGAAAGAATACTTAATATTGACCTCTGGTCTTCACCACAGGAGTGAGCACTTACTTACACACACACACACACACACACACACACGCACACACACACAAATGATGACTTAATCTTATAATTACTAAGGTTTTGATTATCTTAGGAGAATCATACTTTGTAGAATTATTTTTCCCAAAACAATCTCCATAGACATGATAGTGTGTTCAAGATATCCAAGAGCAAATAGGAGATTCTTCTTAAATAATAAAATGACCAGAAAGGTAATCACAGAGCCTATAGAAGAAAAATTAGAGAGAAAGGAAGATTTGAAAGCTATTCATGATGTATTCAATATGTATATATTGCCCTATGATAGTGTCATATAGCTTCAAAACAAAATGCCATAGACTAAATGTTTTAAGCAGTAGAAATGTATTTTCTTACAGTTCTGGAAACTACAGGTCGAAGATGGGAACTTCATAGAATATATTCCCATATGGGCTTATCTCTCTCTCATGTTCATGGTATGTCTCTACATAACCAAAATTCCTCTTAAAAGTCAGGTTACTTAAGGATCTACCTTAATGGTTTCATATAATAAGAGTTTCTGGCCTGGTCAACCCTGAGATCTGGAATAGCAGTCCTAAATAATCACACAAAGTCTTATATTAATTACATGCTGTTTAGCCTATGGCTCAGGTATGTTACTTGCAAACTCTTACTCTTAAACTACTCCATGATTATCCAAGTGGCTTTAGTACCTCTTCTCAGAGCAGCATTTTTGTCTTCTTTTCTCTGGGTCTGCCTGGCATCTCTGGTCTGTTCTTCCTCTTCCCGGAGTTTCCTTAGTCTGGTAGCTCCACCCACACTTCCTGTCTGCCTTCTGGCCAATCAGTGTTTTATTAAACCAGTAAGAGGGACAAATATTTACAATGTACTAGAGCATAATCCCACAACAGCTTCACTGAAAGTTAATTATATTTTTAATTCTCCTCTTCAGATACATTCTAAATTGAATAATGACTTTGGAGTGATACAAGCCCATACATAGTCACACACTAATATTTGCTGGTGTTGAGAATTCCAACCATAATATATAAAGTAAGGTCTTACTAGGAAGTGGGGGTCACATGGGTAAAAATATTGACATTATAGGTAATCATAATTTTTAATGACTTGTCAAGATTGAGTTTACCTTTAGTCTTACCATTGACCAATAAAGAAAAAAAACCTAACAATAAAACTGACAGAAAACTTCTATTACTTAAAATGATTTCTCATGAGCAAAACCTTTGCTCTCTACACCTATATCCCTCATCACAGTTCACATATTAAGTCACTCATTCACTGCTCATGACTGAATCTGGAAACAGAATATAATTAACAATAAAGGAGATTGTTCTATGTGGAGAATAAGCTATCATAGTTGTATATTTTATTCTAAATGAGTGGACTGATTAAATATATTGCAAGCAAAACTAAAAGAACATTTATCTACATCTACATAGCAAAACTTTATGAAATCAGGCACTTATAACATTGGGCAGAAAAATGACTATGGAATAAACCTTACTGAAACACTCAGGGAAGAGTTCTTAACCGAGAGTCTTCAGTGAAGAGGAGACTTCTCCATGGATGAGCTTCTGTCTCTCATTCCAGAAACATGTTATTATTTATATCATAAGATACACAAGAATAACCTCTGTTAGAAATAGTTTGCTTCTAATTCTTAAGGGCACATTGTCAACATAACCTTAGCTGTTTGCTCTTTTTTTTCTCACCTGAAATAAGCATGCTGGAGTCTGGGTAAAGGGATGCTTCCTCATTCCCAGTGGGCTCCAAACAAGCTTAAAGAGCACATGAAAACTTAGCAATAAAAGGAATACTACAGAGGCCAGAAACAAAATCTGTGGTATGGTGGGAGTTCTATAGTCCTTGGGCAGCAGGCTCTATCTTCCTGTTCTAAAAACCAGAAGTAAGAAATTATTAGTACAATTCTCAAAGATAACTAGAATATAAACCATGTAGCATATAAAAGCCCTATGGCCTTTTGTTCTCCAACTATCACCGATTCTCAATTCTCTCTACTCCATTCCTAACAGATTTCCAAGAAAAGGAGATAGAACAATTCTATATTCCATTCAGATCAATAGACTCTGAGGACATTCTAAACAAATGCTTTAGATCACACACAATATCAAGCAGTAAAGGTGCTATAAGACTAGATTCAAATTAGGCCCTGATCTCAATAAGCACCCAGTCTTAAAGATGAAAAAATACAAATGATGATGACAAACGCTTGTAAAAGGCAAGTCAAGATGGGTAAAGGAAGGGTAAGAAAGAAGTTCTTCTGAGTCACAGAACAGAGATGGGTAACATCTAGAAGAAGCTAGCCAAAGAAGCATTGAAGGAAAGCTGAAAGGTGGTAGGCTGTGACAAATGCACAGAAGTTTGGCAGAGAATTTGGACAATACAAAAAAACATCTTACAAAAAAAAATACACACACACACACACACACACACAAAGTTTAGGGCAATCAGAAAATATGGGTGGAAAGCATGCTGGTTAGTTTTATGTCAACTAGACACAAGCTAGGGTCATTTGGGAAGAAGGAATCCCAACTGAGAAAATGCCCCACCAAATTTGCATATGGTGAAGCCTGTGGTACATTTTCTTGATTGATGATTAACAGGAGATGCCCCAGATCTCTGTGAGTGGTGCTACTCTTGAACTCGTGGTCCTGGGTGCTATAAGAAAGCATGATGAGCAAATGATGAAGAGTAGGCCTTAGGCATCACTCCTCCATGGCTTCTGCAACATGTCCTACCTCCAGAATCCTGCCCTATTTGACATCCTGTCATGATTCCCCTCAGTGATGGACTGTGACGTAGAACTGAAAGCTGAAATACATCCTTTCCTTCTCAAGTAGCTTTTGGTTACAGTGTTTTATCAGAGCAAAACAAACTGTAACTACAACAGAAGGCATATCATAGATGGCTTGAATATCTGTTTGGAACTGAGATTTTTAGGGAAAACTTCATACTGTCTGTAGTTTGTTTTATATACCTTGGTCTAACAGAACTAGATTAAAGTGAGGACCCTGCTAGAGAGGACCTCTCACATGCACCCCCCACAGATCTGGATTTGAACTTCTGCTACCCTCATCCTACCTTTCCTTATATGTCAGATCCAATTCTGACCTGGGATCAAAGTCTGAAGAGAAGCTGGGATCCTGCACAGACTGCTTATTGTTACACATTGATTAGATGCTAACATAGAAATACCTGAGGGAAGAATAGATAGCTAAAGAACATAGAAGCAAAAGGAAAAAAAAATCAATCAAGTATTTCAAGGTTATAAAGTATGCATTTGTTAAAATCATTCCTTGAATTTAGGTTTAATTTTGCTATCTAAAATCTCACCAGTTTTCTCAGGATCTTCAATTTATCAGAACAAATTTATAATGTATGTCCTTATGATTTTCTGGAATTTCATTCATATCTGTTATAATGTTTGCCTTTCAAGTTCTAGTTTTATTGAAGTAGGTCTTCCTTTTTTGTTTAATTTGGTTAAGAATTTGCCATTTGTGCTTAATCCTTAAAAAATAAATTAAAAAAGGAAACAAAAAAATTGTTTTAAAAAAAACAAAATTTTCATGATAGGACTGCATAGCTATATTCATATAAAATAATATATTAACTTTTTATATGCCTACATGACAAAGACCACCCACCCAGGAGTATGCAAACAGTTCTTTCCAAATGTAAGTCATAAAATGATGGAGATATGATGTCACTAGGCTAGAGAAAACCAAAGCTTTGAACTGCAGGCAGTAAACTGACCTTCTGGCAGCTTAAGAGAAGATGATTTGTAAACCCATAGAAACAGCTCACCAGGAACCAGCAGTGCTTTACCCAACAGAACAAGACCAGACTGGCTTAGTTTTTCTGTGGGTCAGATGATAGGCTGGGAAATGAGTGGCATCCTGGGGGTGTAACTCACTTCAACTTCAGCAATGTATTTGAAAGTTATTCAGAAACAATTTTGTGGGCAAGATTAAGAAATAGCTGGCGTAAGTAGATCCTGTTATTGTGGGAAGGAAGGTTTGTAAGAGTTTGGCACAGGTCTAGTCTCGGGCCCCACCAGGACAACATTTTATCAATACCTTAATGATTTTTTTTTTAATTGTCAGTTTCTAGACAATAAGAAACTATGGGGTTTACTAAAATACTGGACTGAGATCTTGACATGAATACTAGACCTAAAAATGAAAATAAAATTTAATGGGAGAAATACAAAATCCATACATACAAGTTAAAATAACAGAACTAGGCAGATTTTATTTAAGAGTGGTTTGTGTGAAAAAATAAGCCAAACCAGCCTGTGGTTTGGCCAACAGCAGGCTGCATATGAGTCATGCATGTTTGAACCCTGGGAAGTTAACAATGTGTTTTACCATGCTGCTGAGCACATAGGTTCAGACAAATGGAAGTGATGCTCCTTCAGATTAATGCACTGTTGGTTCACCTGAGAGTGCCTGAATATTGAGTTTGAATTTGAACAAAGGGGAAAAACCGAGGCTGGAGAGATGCTATAAAGTCACATGGTACCACTTTGGGTAGCTGCATTGATTAGGCCCACCAGGACTGCAGATAAAAAGCCCTGGACCTGGACGGTTGACAAAATACCATAATTTTAGTATGCAGGAGGTATAGCCAGGGGAACAGGACTTAGTATGAGACAGCTTGTATAGTACATCAAGACTTTATCCCAAAGAACTAAATTTTCTATTTAAAAATTGTTCAAAGCTCTGCCACTCAGGCGTGTCTATAGGACCTGCTTTACATCCACTATACTTTGATTTTTCAGGGTGTCTACCCCATGATGGTGTTTTATATATATATTTCATTCATTTAGCATTTAGCAAACATTTTATTAATCATCTAGATTTTGGCAACTTTTTAAAGCATTTTGAGCACCAGTAAGCCCAAGAACCCTACCATTACATAGCTAACGTTCTAGACAAAAAAGACAATAAATCAGCCAATTTTGAGGCATATTAAAAGTTAGCACATGTGATGGGGATGGTGAAGAAAGAGAAAAGTGGAAAGGGAGACAGGGTGCTCAAGAATAGAGGGAGACATTGGCACTGTGTTGCTGCTTGTGCTGATCTTACAGAGAGGAAACATTGCAATGCAGTCTTAAGTGTTGCATGAGTCACAGGGAGATTGACCCAGTGCTTAGTTGTGCATCTCTGCATCTGCTTCCATCAGTTGCTGGATGAAGGTTCTATAAAGACAATTAAGGTTATTATCCACTTGACTATAGGGGAAGGTCAGTTTAGGGAAGGTCAGTTTAGCCACCCTCTTCACTATTGCTTGGAGTCTTAGCTGGGGTCATTTTTGTGGGTTCTTGGATATTTGCCTAGCACCAGCTTTCTCTCTAACCCCACAATGGCTCATTCTATCAAGGTAGCTATTTTGTTGCTCCCTCTGTGTGTTGCTCTCCCAACCCAACCATCTCATTCTTTCCTGTTCTCTTTCCACCTCCCTTTGAATCCTCCCACCTGTGGTCCTAATTTACTCAGAAGATACTGGGGGAAGGGGCTTGGTCCTACTTCAGCTGGATAGACCAGACTGCATTGACTCACCTTGGGAGCCCTTATCCTCTGAGGAATGGATGGGAGGGGGAGGAAGCTAGGGGAGGAATGGGAAGATGGGAAGGACGGGGAACACTTAAAATTTGTGATAACAAATACATGAGATGATTAACTTATCCAGAATAAGTTTATTATTAAATCAAATAGGTCAAGAGCTTTCAAGCCACAGTTAGCAATTTCTCGTTGCTTCTGGGTCTGAGACATCACATCACACGAAATAGAAACATATGATGGAAACAAACTGCTTACCTCAAGCTAGAGTCCAAATAAGAGAAGCACACTGAAGACACATTGAAGCACATGTGTCTAATGATCTACTATAGGCCGCATCTTTTAAAGATGCTTCCATTGCCTAAGGTGGCCAAGCTGAGGACCAAGCCTTTACCACACTGGCCTTCTGCGGATGCTCCAGAGCCAAACTAAAGCGGAGTTGATTGTTCTGCCCACATGAGTAATGAAAGAAAAATATTACAAGCAAAGGCTGAGTGTTGTGTGCCAGGAAGGGACTATGAGAAGATGGCAGGAAATGAGCTCAGAGAGATAATTGTGCACAGAAGGACTTCAGATTCTCCTCTAATTAAGATGGGAATCAATTGGAGTTTTGAATGGAGGAGTAACATGAGCCAACTTGTCCTGTGAAAAGATCACTGTAGCTTCTGTGGGAAAGTTGAGTTCCAGAAGTTTGGTGGAAGCCAGCCTATGAGTGAGAGGGCCATGTCAGCAATCCACATGATCAATGACACTTCTCACAGTGGCATGAAGGCAGGAAGTTAGAGCAAATGATACTTCCTGAACATCTGGCTATAAGGTGAGAACAAAAAAGCATTGGGGGTAATTAAGGTTCCCAGCTTCAGCTGGTGAGGACTGAAGCTGCCATCAGTTGGCGTGACAATACAGAGGCACCAGTTTTAAGAGAGGAAGAAGAAAAATTGAGTTGGGGCAGATTACGCTGGAGGTATCTATTAGACCTCCAAATGGGAAGGTCAAGTAGAGAAACGCAATGGAGCTCCAGATATAAATGTAGAAGTCTTTGCAATGTAAATGGCATTTCAAGCTGTGCAACTGAAATAAAGCATCAAGGCAATAAATGTGGACAGAAGTGAAAAAGACCAAGGCTGTACTATGTGACACTCTGACAAGAGAAGAGATCAACAAAACAGAAAAAGAGAGAGACTACCATGTCAGGAAGCTACTATATAATGCCACAGAAGCCAAGTAAAGAACATGTGAAGAGGAAAGACTGATCAACTGTTAACTGCTACTGAGGGATCAAGTACAATATGCACTGAGAATTGACCATAATACTTAGTACCAGAGAAGTCATGTGCGACCTTAACAAAAGTGCCATCTGTGGTATGGTCAGAAATAAGGTCAAACTGGAGTAGACCAAAACAGGATTTTAACCTTTTGTAAAAGGAAGAATAGCTAGAAAAAATGAGGTCAAAGAAAGGTTTTAAGATGAGGAGAGCAGTTACAGTTTCCAGTTTATGCTTGTGTATTAGATCAATAGAACTTAAATTGGAATTACTAGAATGATGTCTTTTGGTGGATGAGAACTCATATAGCCTAGTGAGCAAGTGGGGAGACTGGTTATGACTAAAGGTGCAGGCGTTCATCTATAGAAACAGGTAAGTTATGATAAAAGGCATCATGGGTTACTCAAGTGGTTACATAGTGTGTACAAGTTTGAGACAGTGCTCTTTTATTTTTTCTTGGAAGTAACATCCAACTGCTTTATTTAACCCACAATACAGATTCTCCTAATGTTAATGTTTCACATTAACATTTTCCTCACAGGAAAGTGCTTCTTTTAGCTTCATGCAGAATCCTTACTTAACATCCTTGCCAGCTGTAGACAACAAAAGCAACACCCAAGACATTTGTAGACTTTGGGAAAGAGACAATACATAAGGAATGCCACTAGTTACATTTTAGTATTTTTAGTTTTGGTATTTTGAGAAATTTTAAAGTAGAGGTATCACAGAAAAAACAACTGAAAGGTAAAAGTTAAATTGCTGAAATATTCACACTTTAATGTGGGCAAGTTAGTCAGCCTCTCTAACCCCATCTGTAATATATAAGAAAAGTTTAGCTTATTCTCTAACTCTTGGGATCCAAAGATGCCAAGGCCTGAAAAATACAAGAAAGCATCCATATGCAGTAACACTATGAGGCAAAGAGTAGAGCTCCACCATCATAGAGAAGCACCCAGGGATACAGACTGAGGGAACAATGCTTTGGTCTGAGCTCTGGTCTAGCCTTGACTGTTTGCTTTTCAACAGCCCCTAAATGAAGCATCCCATTTATATAAAGGCATAGCTCCTTACTTTTCTGATCCTCATCCCTTTGCCCTGACTTTCTCAAGTTGAATTCTAAGCATTCAAAATCCATCACACTCCGAGGATGATTTGCATAAGGTTCTTGCTACACCCACAGTGTAAAGAGAGATAGTGTCAATCACCAAGGAAACCACAAGATTAGAGGCCCCACATTTCTCATTAGGACATACTGTAGGTCTATGTGCAGTCTATCTTAATTGAGCCTTGTGAATAACTCAGTGTCATCAAAAGGGTATTTGCAATGTGATTAACCCCCATCATCAATTAAAAATGCAACAATATTAACAATGCTCCATGGCTCAATCTCTGTTCATCCCTACCAAAATGGTATTCAGTTACCAGTCTGCACACATGCACAGAGGAAAGGCAAGAGAGCTGATCACTAGTGTGATGTAAGTAAAAGGAGGCCTCAAGGCTTCTCAGAAGCATCTTTACTTGCCTAACATTACACTATTAATGACAAGTGTTTAGGCGAAAGCTTTATACCTCCAAGGGCTTGCAACACAACCCTCTTAAGAGCTACATACACAGAAATACAGTCCAGTGATTAGACAGTGTGTTCATAGTCTGCCACACTGTCAATGAGCTGTCATGTGAGGATGTGATCATTAATGGTCAAGGAAAGGTTGAGAACATGAAGTAGAGTGTGGGATGCTACTGGATTGAGACCTCTAAAGCCCATAAAGATGCTGGGGTGCAGTCATGCTTGCAGTTCCACCACTACTGGGGAGGTTGAGGCACAGGGATTGCTGAGACTTTTAATGTAAGCATGGGCTATAGGGCAAGACTTCATCTCATTTCCAGGCAGAAAGGGAAGAGGGAGGAAAGGATGGGAGGGGGAGTGGCAGAGAACAGGGAAGAAAAGAAGAGTTAGAAGAACTTTGTTTATCTAAGAACTAAATATAAACACAAAGCTTCATCACTGACCTTCATAATTACAATTTACTTCATAATTCAAAAAGTGTTTTACCAACAACAAAAAGATGACTTAGAAGAAGAAGAGTAGACAAAAAAATGAATGTAAATATGAAGATATTCAAATGCTTAGGTTTACTTAACAATTCTATAAATTCTTCAGAAAAAGATGATGTTCTAAACTATTCAAGCTTCAGAGAAGTCCTGTGATCTTATACAAACTGAATGAGTCATTTTGGCTGAGAAATAAAAGATAATTCTTGCAGGTGGAGTCATTCAGATTGGTGCTGCTTCCTCAAGAGGGCTAGGTTAGTCTTCATGGAGACTCGTGGCATTTTACACCAATATGTTTACTGCCATATCACTCTCCTCAGGAAATCTCATGTATTCCTGTGACTTCTCCCAGGGTCACAATTCCTGCAGCCAGCAGCTGACTGGAGGAGGTCAGAAGGTACACATTTCCCTGCCATAACAGCAAGAGCCTAATATACCGAAGTGAGGTCAGAGGAAGCGGGCAGCACCTGACTTCTTCAGGGGAAACTATCATAGAGTCAATCTGTTTTATCCAAGGATAAACATAGCCCTAGGCAACACTGCATGTCCCTAAAATATGGAAACTGGGAAGAAAAACTAATAGGCAAAAATTACCCAAAAACATTTGGGGGACTTGGAGATAGTGCAGTGGGTGATGAACACAGGGTCTGAATTCATGTTTTCAACATCCACACAGAAAGGCAGATGTGTCAATGCACTTCTGTAACCCCAATGCCAGGGAGTGGAGGCAGGAGGATGGTGAGGGTTTGCAGACTAGCTGGTCTGAGGAACATGACCTTGTTAGACTCAGTGAGAGACCTTGCCTCAAAAGCTAAGGTGGAGAATGATAGAGGGAGACATCCAGAGTCAACATCTGGCCTCCATGGGTGAATATACCCCCACACAAATGTGTATATGCAGAGAAGCACATTACACACACACACACACACACACACACACACACACACACACACACACACACACAAAGTATAACTAATAAAGAATGGAGTAAACTTGTTTCAAATTATTGGTAACAGCAAAAGCACAACAATGTTTAAATCTATGAATTTTCAAATACAAGGGGTCTGTTTAATTTTTTTTTACTTTTATACTGAAGAAAACTTGGAATTCACATTCTGATTATGAATTTTTTTTTAAAAAAAAAACCCTCTTATATAATAACTACAAACTGTAAACTCCTCTTCAAACCGAGGGTTTATATGTTGTAGAATGACATCAAAGATGTTTATGATTACCCAAACTGGGCAGTGTAGGTTCATCTGCCTCCTCAGACTCACAAGACCCTCCCTGAGCTCCAAGCTAACTTCCTACCAGCCATGCACAACATCATCCACTGACACACCTGCCTTTTCTCTTATCTCTCCATCCAAACGCCAACTTGTTTTCTTCACCTTCCTCTTCCCACCTTAGTCATCCTTGATGCATAATGTCCACACTGCACTTTACACAGACAATGCCCAAACTTGTAACTCTTGCCAGAATTCCTGCTCTTCAGCCCTTCACAGTCAGCTGTACTGAGCACCTTGCACTCAATAAACCAACTCTTCCATCATTTAGTAACCCTAGAGAAACAGGTTATATCCATTTCAATATATTCTTATAATGCATTGTCGTCTGAGATAATCTCTTTCAAAATCTTGATGTCATCTTTCAGTGGGCTTCGTGTGTGTGTGTGTGTGTGTGTGTGTGTGTGTGTGTGTGTGTGTGTGTATGTGTGTGTGTGTGTGCATGTATCACATATGTGCCCACAGTTTTATTTACATAGACCCAATGATGGGTCTCTTGATCTCTCATTAAGACTGTGGTGGATCCTGAATAGTATCTCTGTATCCTATGTTTACCCATTTCTAGATAGTTGCCCTCTATTCCAGAGTACTTTTCTTTCTCACCCCTGCTAAACTTCCCATACATAAAATTAAAACATAACATCTCCTGGCGGGAGCACACTGATTCCAATCTTTCCTTCCAAGTTTTTCCTGCACTAAAATTGTACCTTAACCTCATCTTTTGAAGTAACAACCATGAAAACTAATGATAAACAACCTCAACATCTCAGGGACTTTCAACACAGGCGCACTTATTGATATAATGCCCATGCTTTGTGAGTAGGCTGGCTCTGTTTTCCATGTTGCCTTCATATGAAATGAAGGCAACTCTTCCTGGAGTACCACAATATGCTGACAGAAAGAAAAAAAGGATGTCAACACCAAGAAATGGCATCCTAAGTGTAGAGAAAATGGGCAAGCCAAAGAAATCTACCCTAGCCCTGAAACCAGAGCTATAGAAAGAAATACAGCCTAGATCTGAGACCCAAGCCAGTGAAAGGAACATTTTGTCCCTTAACTCAGAACCAAAAAAAAAAAATGCCCTGACTCTGAAACCAGTACCAAAAGAACTCACTTGATCCCTAGAATCAGAGCCAGTGAAAGAAATATGCCTTGACCTTAGAATTGGTGTCAAAAAACTTTAAAAAGAATATTCAGTAGAAAAAAAAAACACACAGTTTAGCCCTGAAATCAGCCATTTCTACTCCTGACCAAAAGACCAACAAAACCAACCAATCCTTGAGCACCCTGACCCTAAACCTAGACCCATTGAAAGAAATAGCCTGGATCTGGGACACAAGCCAGTGAAAGAAACACTTTATCCCTTAACTCAGAACTTAAAAGAAAGAAAGAAACAAAAAAAGACAGTGAAAGAAAACAGTTTGGCTCTGAAATCAGACCCATTTTTGCCCCTGACCAATGAAACCAATCAATCTGTGAGGAGAAATAACTAACCAATCCCTGAGTATCTCTGGAGAAACTCCACTCCTAAGAAGTTCTATATAAATCTCTCTGCCTATTCAGCTATTGGCTGTTCTTTCCCACCTTGGCAAAAAGAAACAGCTACTCTCCTAGACTCCTTCTTCCCAAATAAATCTCTTTCTCAAAAGAGTCTTGGGTGAAGATCTTCATTTACTAGTACAGAGAAAAACTTGCTGAGATGTCCCTTAGTGGACTGAGCAGAAAAACTTTGCAGAGATGTTGCCTTAGGGGGACTGAACAAGGCATAGCAGAACCGAGGAACAGAAGAATCTTGCTGAGATGTCCCTTAGGAGACTAAGCAGGACAGAACAGAGAACGTTACATTTCTGCAGAGGTTTCCCCTTTAGAAGAATAAATCAGAAGAAGCAACATATTGGGTAGGAGAGAAGAAAGAACAGAGCTCTGCTGGAAAACTTCCTTAAAAGAGGAGTGGGGTGGAGCTGTAGCAGTTCTCCAAGAGAGGAACAGGATTGCTATATCTTGCAAGGAGACTGTCCCCCACCACACCCCAGCTTCAGGTATAGCCTGACTTCCTGAACAATCAGGATACCTTTCCTCCCAGAGCTGAGCTGTCTCAATGCAGCTCCAGCAGTCAGAGCTCTTACCAGTTTCAGGTATCCCTAGTGGGATTATATTCTTGTACCTTGTTCCTCCTAGTGGTTTAATAAAAAGCTGATTGGCCAGAAGGGAGACAGGAAGTGTGGGCGGAACTACCAAACTAAGAAAACTCTGAGACAGGAAGAGAAGAACAGAGACACCAGGAGAGATGCCAGCAGATGCAGAGAAAAGAAGACAACCATGCTTCTCTGAGGAAAAGTAACCAAGCCACACAGATAAATAGATTAATGGAAATAGATTGAGTTAAGATGGAAAAGCTAGCTAGCAATATGTCTGAGCCAAGGTCAATCAGCAAAAAAACTAATGTAAGCCTTTGAGTGATTATTTGGCAGCAGGGCTGAGAGGAGATCGCAAACTCTGAGCTAGGTGGGAAAGTCTGGGCCAAAAACTTCTTATTTCAGGTATAACCTGACTTCCCGAACAGTCCGTATACCTTTCCCCCCGAGAGCTGAGTTGTCTCATTGCAGCTCCAGCCCTCAGAGCCCTCTTACCAGCTTCAGGTGTAAGCTGATTTCCCAAACAAGCAGGATACCTCTCACGCCCAATATACAGAGTTGTAGCACTCGCACTAAGCAGTTCCCATATTTTACTCATCAAAGAAAATGAACTGCCTGCCAGCTGAGGTATAATTCTCCCACATGGAAAAATCTCAACAAAAATAAATAGAAGAAAGTATTTAGAACAGATAATACAATCTACCAATTCATCAGTAAAGATACAGCTTAATCTCAATATTATTTTCTGTTTTTATTACATTTTCCCCAAAACATATGAACCTCAGTAGTACTACCGTGTTATATCTTGAAAGAGCTTATGTGTTACAAAAGTATAGCTGAATTCTTGCCTTTTATCTCTACCCAATAGGTGTAGAGATATCTAAAGTTATCCAAAGTGATAATAAAAATGGCTCTGGACCTTTTAGCATCTTCCCTGGAGAAGCAAAATCACCACTCATTTTCAGGAAATGAATGATGTCTAGTCATGGCAGGACCTCTGTGACATTGTGCAATTTTAATAATTTGCTTAAAAGTGCTATGGAAATTACAAAACAAAAAATTTTATACAAAAATTAAAGGCATATTTATATCCCGACTTTTATGAGAAATAAAATTATTAACTTTGAAGGCAGAACATGCCAAGTTAGTATTTTGGGTTCACTAGTCCATAAAATGATGCAAATGTTGCTTAACCCCAGTAAACCTCAGTTTCATCCTCTTAAGCATAGGCAGTAGCATTTCTCTTGTACTCTTTTGGTTAAAACGTTAATGCATGGTTTATTGACATATGGTGTATGTCACTAAATGACGGCTGGCAGAAATAGTTACACTTTCTCCAATATACATAAAAGAGGAGAAATTTTCCAAAAAACCAACACAAAGAAAAACAATACCTGCACCCCTCTACACACAAAAAAAAAGAAAGAAAGAAAGAAAAAAAAAAGAAAGAAAAAAGTCCTTTTCAGAAAGACCGCACCATAGTCCTATCCAATACTGCTGGGGTTTGTTTCTCCATAAATAAGACTTGTTGTCACGAAACTTGAGCTCTGTGGATTTGCCATAAAACACATACCCTTGGAGACGAGCAACAGGTTTTTGTAACGCTTTTCTGGATGTCAGCAGAATCTCACAAATCAGACCAGCAAAGTGTAAAACATATGCCTTCAGCAACGTGCCAAAAACCAATAAAAGGAACCTGCAGAAAAGCCAAAGCAGAGAGTCGGGCAGCAGTCTGGGGCTGGAAGCCTCCGTAAATTCCCATGGAGATGCACTTTTCGTGAGAGCCTGACTAAACAAAATACTTTTAAAAGATGAAAAGATTCTTCATATGGCTGTACACCATACAGTCAAAAACTTCAAAATGACAGATCTCTATCTTTTGACGCCAAGTCTTTGGGGCCAAGAAAGGTTGACAAGTCAGTGGTTTTGTGATTAGGAAATGTAACTCAATGTGGTTGAACTGGCTTTTCACAGGAGAGTGGCATGTTGCAATATCATCAAGACATGTGGCATTTTGTGTCCAGGTGCAAAGTACTTCTGTTTACTTGCTAAGAAGTTCAGGGAATAGTAACCATGATAAATACACAGAACATTGAAGTCCTCCCTTATAAAACAGCAAGCTATAAATTCTATTTTCAAATTAACATGAATCATTGTTGAATCTAAATAGAAAAGCCTCCTAGCTTTATAAGTTCCTGTTCCTCCTCCTCCTCCCCCTTTACCTCCTCCTTCTCCTGCTCCTTCCTCCCGTCTCCTTCTTCCCCCTCCCCTTTGTCATTTCCCTTCTCCAATTCCACAACTCTTGGAAGACTTTCAAGTTAGTAGAAAAATTTAGATCCCAATACTCTGGAGACTCAAATTCTTCCCAGCACAACCTCAACAGCATAGAGTGTGTTCCGTCAGAACTCAGGTTTCAACCCAGAGAGAGGTGAACAGAGTCCATTTCTTCAGAAAGCTGGGGCAGCGTGCTGACATTAAACTTTCTGACTCTGTTCTTCTGAACTCAGAGATCTGTCAGGCCTTGGGGCCTGGATCCTGGGCATCCTAGGCAGCTCTCTTCTGCAGCACAGAGCTAGTGCCACACACTGGGGAATCTTCCAGATACCTACTTGCCCCTGGCCCAAAGGCTTTCTCTTTACAGTGTCATGGAAACAAAAGAACTTTCAGCAAAGCAGGCTTCCAATTCAACCTCTAAATGCATCATTCTTCACTGGCTGCATCACTAATCCTGAAGTGAAAATTTGGCTTAATGAGCCCCAAAGGGCAGCCTCTGCAGAGCTTACTGAATTCTAGTAAAATAATTAAGCAAGATAGGAAAAGAAAGTTTTAATTTTGCAAATGTTAAAAAGATTTATACTGTATTGTAACTAAAATTGCACAAGCAAAGCAGCACCCCAACATTTTATAACATAAATTAAAAGTTAGTCCCAAATTGGGAAATCAGTACTTTAGTCGAGATTCCATTGGTCTTTGGATATTTTAAGTACTGAAAATGTAAATACAAAGATACTCATTCATTCATGGGTTTAATCAATAAATATGTATGCAACACTCACTTTGTACCAACTGCTATTTGGGGCCCCAACAACAATAAGGCTTGATTTGAATATTTGATATAATAAGCAAAGGATTATAACAACACATATGTATACCTCATTTAGGATCAAAATAACAGACAGTCCATGTTCCTTTTTCATGCTTATTTTCCCTGAACTCACTCACTAACCAAATGTGTGCACTTTCTTTTTTCTTTTATGCTTTGTGTACTTTCTCATTCATTCAACTATAAGATTTGCCAAGTAGAAGAATTACTTTTTATGAAGTAGTTTGCTGAATCTTTAGAGTCTCTTTGCAAAAGGAAAAGGGATTCTGATTAAAGGTAGGAAAGTGTTGGAAATCAATGTGCTGTTGGAGAAGACCTTTAGAGAAAACCAGACAGGTTTTAGCCATCAAGAACATTTCTTAGAACACTGGATATAAGGGCTTCAAGACAACATTTTAAAGGCAGCATTCATTCTCAACTCATTTCCTCCCTCACCACAAAACTCTTGTAGAGAGAACAATCCCATGTAATGTATATGAATGTTTAAAACATTGCTTAAATCACACTATGTATTTTTAAAGTTTTAATTTTATTTTATGTGTGAGGGTTGTTTTGTTTTGTTGGTTTGTTTTTGCCTACATGTGTTTATGTGGACCATGCATGTGTTTGGTGCCTTTGAAGGTTAGAAGAGGGCACTGGATCCTCTGGAACTGGTGTTATAGATACATGTGATGCACATGTGATCCTTCTTCTTCAAGAGCGCCAAGCTCTCTTAACTGCTGCACAGTTTCTACACTTCCCACTCTGTATTTATTTTGTCCTTATTTTCCCTCTTCTTTGACGATTTCTGCTGGTGAAGAGGATAAGAGAGTAAACTAGAGTTAGAAATTGTCCTTCTCATCTTTCTTAATTCCTACTCAGTTTCTCCAGGGAATCTGTAGGTCCTCTGGCTGATCACTGAGCAGACCCCTGCTGGTCATTGCCAAGGCAGCAGCACAGATCAATGACAAGCTACCCTACAGGGTGCAAACTCCACATGGAAAAGTGAAAGACTGGAGCATCTGGAATTTTCCTAAACAATTATTTTGACTGAATAAAGTGTCTGAGTGATTAGAAATGAAGCTTTTGTGTGTCCACCTGAGAGTTTTGTTTTGTTTTGTTTTTTAAGAGGATGGGTAGAGCAGCTACAGGCTAAGTCTGTGAGAAACAGTAACAGCAGTTTAGCTTCATCCAAAAGGGAGATGTACAACAACTACAACTTGAGACAGTAGCATCACTGGATATTCTGGTGTCTTGCATCCTATTGGAATGGAAACAGAACTGTGGTACAAGCACAAAGACAAAGGTCACCCCCTTGGACCATTTCCCCTTGCTTTAACATTATTGACAATTTGGCTCATTGATCCATCTATCTATCCATCCATCCATCCATCTGTCTATCTATCATCCATTCATCTATCTACCTGTCTATCCATCCGTTCATCTATCCATCCATATATCTATCCATACATCTATCTCTATCTTGTGGGTGTGTCCCCTCACACACACTTTGATAAATGTGCTTTAGTCAAATGTCAAGAAAAGCATATGATGTTATTAAATTCAGCGAATACTTTCCACCATATGATTTACAAAACTACTTTTTGAGCTACATGTCTGCTCAAGTGTGGCAGGTCTTACTTTAAAATGTGTTAACAGTAACTATATTTACAATTTTATTTTATTCACACCCAAATCCACTCTAATGATAATAAGTGTTCGTACCAAAAAGCTCATCAAAGAAGACCCAGTATCCAGTTCTAGAAGTCTGCTAGACTGAGCACAGGCTGAAATATGAACCCTGAGCCTCATATCTGCCTCTTGACCTGCGTCAATGTTATGTGATATGGGAGCCAGGTGCAGTCTTAGGGAAATGAACTGCCAAGACTAGGGAAATCAGACTGCAAATTAGAGCTAAGATTTAGAAGGAAAACATAGCAAGGAGTAATCCAGACACAAAAAAAGCAAGACAGATGGCTGTGAATACTGAAGATGGGGCTGCAGAATCGGGTGAATGTCATATGGGCAACAGGACTGCATTTGTACCAAACACTATAGATAGAGGTTTCATACCCGTGCCGTGCATCTGGGCTCCTACCATCCCAGCTTCTTGGCAACATTGTCCCTCATCTAAAACCTCTGGAGCAAGTGAATTTGGGAGCAAAACAGTTTCAGATATTAATGCATGTGCCAACTTATATGGATCTCTAAAGGAATTGTGCTGACTGAAATAAATATCATTTACCAAATGTGACATAATATATGATCCCACTTACTCAGTCCTGTTAAATGCTAACATTATAGAGATGAAAACCCTGTTACTGTTTGCCACAGGCTAGAGAATAGGTTGAAAAGGAGCTGTCTGGAACTGTCACTAAATAAGGGGATGCGGCTTTCTTTCATCATGATGAAGGTGATGATCTTTCAAATAAAATTAATGACAAAATTGCTCAGAATTCAACATATATAGATATAGAAACACAATGGGGGGATGAAATCCAGATTAGGTAAAGGAGATGTTTCAATTTCCTGGTTATGATACAGTACTATGGTCATGCAAATGTTAACAGGGAGAAAACTAGACAGAAGCCACAAACTATATCTCTCTATGTATCACTTCTGACAATGCCTTGTCAAGCTACAGCTCTCTATGCTTATATGGAAAATAGACAGGAAGTGCATTTGAGGTGTGCTATTTAACATTCAGACAGCACCAACACATTCATGTTTCTCCAGCGAAGCGTGTAACTATTCACACTGCGTGACATATAGACTTTTAAAACTGCCTCTTGCCAGCCTAGGTCAGGCTTTGTGGCCATAAAAGTTCAGGTTCAGTCAGGTTTTGCTTCTGAAACAGCCTTTAGTTTCCCATTGCTTTTGGACTTCAAAAATGAGGATGAAAAGCCCACAAAGCGAAGTCCTGCCCTGGCCATACAGATAAAGGCAAAGATGGAAATTCTTCATCTTCTAGCATTTCCCCCATAGTACCACCTTATTATTTAGGAATAAATTTTAAGACATCTGCAATTCCTATACTGTGAAATAACAAGAACATATGTACAATACACATATATTATCTTACCAATTCATATTGCTACATTTCTGCTCGTTTTTTACTAGAATGGAAAACAGAGACGTAATCCTACCTGAAATACTTGGTCATAAAATATTGAGTTAAATGAATATAAGCTATCAGTATGAAAGCTTTCAAAAACTAAATGAGCATAACTGTCTATACTTCTGCATTGGATACTCCCTATACTATACAGAAAAAATATTAACTCACTTTTTCCTGGCTTAGATGCTACTCTGTGTTACCCTCTACACCATAACCAAAATTATCCTATTGGAATATTGAGATAACTATGTGCCTTCATTTTTATCTCCTTGGGATCTTGAGACCACCGTCTGAATTGCCTAGAATTAAAGAGAAAGCCTGTTAGTGACCTGGTCACAGTTACCATCCTTGAGAACCATGCGCTTGTCCATCATGTCCAACCCAGGCTACACCCTTGGCACATCAGTTGTTCTCCAGTTTTCTGTACAAGCTATCATTTCTCACCCCTATGTTTTTCCACAAGCTTCTCCCCATTACTAGCTAGCCAAAGCCTGTGATCTTATGAGGTGCAAATCTCCATTCACCCCTGCAACCTTCCACTCCCATCCCCACCGAGTCCCTCTCCAACCACCTGGATGAGCACTTAACAAGTGTTTATCACACCATCTTACATTGTCTGTTTCTTAATGTGAGGAGCTCAGTTGTCCCCCTTCCCCAGAGCTTTCTCATAGGGTGGCTATTTAATAGATCAATGATAATATTAATTTGCTTAATGGATAAACAAATAAGTTTCTACATGCACCAAGTCTGCTGTTAAGATATCATACAGCTTTTTAGCTACAGGTATAGGTATGTACTATATGTACATATACAGCTATATGTATGATATTCACTTGTGCTTTTTCAATTCAATGCTCCCCTTGCTAAGATGATAATGGCAACATTTGTGCCCCCTAAATTCTATCAAGTTTGTTAGCACATACAAAATGACCATGACTAGGCTCAATATGTACAAAGCACACAGATAGAAAGGGCAGGCTACATTGGGGAGAAGTTTACATTTTTCTTCACCCTCCAAAGCAAAGACTGTAGCAAAAGGATTTTTTAGTTACAGGGTAATATATTCTGACCTCCTCCAAAAGGAGAATTCTGTGGCAGCTTTAATGTGGTCCGGATTCCAATGTGAAGGTTAGATAGGTTCAAATAACTAATTAGATGAAAAGGTTGGACCAAGGAAAGAAATTAAAGATGAACTTGGGGCCCCAGTTACTGAGGCTGATAAACAAAGAACAGGAAATAGGATTCTCTGCAGCACATCCAGTTTTGTAACCATCAGAAAATTAACAGAAGAATGTCCTCCGTTGAATCTTTACAGATCAATACAGATATGTGTAAGTCCATCAATAAACAGGAAGCAGAGCCTTGATAATCACAAATGAGAGTCTACAGCTGATGAGGCTAGGGATTGAGTGCAACCTTGGTAGAGCAGCTTTGGATCCTGAGAGTATTATTAAAGTTGAGAAGGCAGAAAGGGAGAACACTAACAGGGCACAGGTCCAGGATGGAGGCTTCCGGTGGTCCTCCCTTCCAAACCCAGGTGTATGTATTTGACATGTTTGCCTGGGGGCTCTCTGGGAAGATTCCACACAGACCTGCTGTCTCCTTTAGAAAAAAAGTGTCTGAGTTCTGATTATCACTTGAAATAAAATAAATCATGTAGGGTGATACCCAGAGGACATCCTCTGACAGACAGACGTCGTGAGGCCCAGGAAGGGAAAGGAAGAGAGTCATTGGCATTCTCCTTAGATGGATAACTGCACCCTCGATTCCTGTCAGTTCTGTGTCATCTGAAGGGAAGGGGTAAAAGATGGAGAGTAGAGAAAAGAAGCAAAGGTAGGAAGCAGGAGGAATGGAAAGAAGAACAAAGTTGTGATATCCAAAGAAAATGGGATGATTCTAAAGAAACAGAGTAGTTCTTGGGGTGAAAATGCTTCAAGTGTAGCCTCTTCATAGTTTACAAACAAGGCACACAGTGAGAGAGGGGGAACTACTGACGGGTGAGAGGGAAACGAAGATTTTTCCATTAAAAAATGAGAAAAAGATAGAAATTAAATGAAAAGAATTGCATAATCAAATGTTTCAAAGTTCATTCGTTTGAGTTTTTAAGAAATTTGATTTGTCATAAATCTTGTGGAAAATAAAAATGAGCGTTCTGTTTCTGAACCCCCAGGAAATGGAGTGGAAGGGATCTCCTACCACTACCAGTGTGAACAATTTCTGGCTCCCTATTTGTCCTCACTGCATGGTCCATGGCCCAATAACACTTGATTCAAGTTGAGCACAACTGCAGCATCAGAGCTCTCTGGCCAGGGAAAGGGAAGCAGAAGGTTTGGCCAAAGGATACCAGGAGGTCCTTGTGAATCCAGCCTGGAGCCTGAACCACAGGCCAAGGTTAGAGTGGCTTCTCTGGCAAGATACATCAGCCAGGGAGAGAAGTCTCCTGTCTCAGAGGCATATGGTCAGGAATGGCATACCTGGGTCATATGATTGTCTGATTTTCTTTTAGTTATTTGTATGCTGATTTCCATAGAGGCTACATTAGTTTACACTCCACTCAACCATGACTAAGTGTTCTTTCCCCACTTCATCACCTGTATTTGTTAGTATTTGTTTTCTTGGTGATATTTGTTGTAACTGGGGTAAGATAGAGTCAGAGTGATTTTAATTTTTCTGATGGCTAGAGATGCTAATTTTTTAAATATTTATTGGCCATTTGTATTTCTTGTTTCAAAAATTATCTGGTCAAATCATTGGCACACTGTCTAACTGAAAATTTTGTAGCGATGATGTTAAGTTTTGCAGTTATTTTTGTATTCTAGACACCAATCCCCTGTCTAAATTTAGCTGGCAATGATTTTCCTCCAGGACTCAAAAGGGGATGCATGAATCTCCCTGGGAAGAGGAAATAGAATAGACATTATAAGTGGAGAAGTGGAGTCAGAGGAACAGAAGAGACCAGATGGGGAAGGATAAAGGGAGAGACAAGTGGAATTGGAAGGGGAAGTCTTGGGAATGAGCTAGAAACCTAGTACAATGAAAACTCCCAGGAAGTCTCTGAGGATGACCCTAACTAAGACCCCTTAATAATGAGGGATACTGAGCCTGAAATGGCTGTCTCTCGTCACCAGGAAAGACTTTCAGCCTTTCAGGGATTGGGACACCAACCCAGTCATGAAACCCAGACTTACAATTGGCATACTTGCAAGATGTGTTGGGGTAAAGGTGGCACAGAAATTGTGGGAGTGACCAACCAATGACAGATCCTGCCTGAAACCCAAGCCACAAGAGGGAGCCCACCCCTGACACTGCCAGGAGGGCCAGGATCCAGAAGCTAGATAGCAAAGAAACCAAACACAAATAGAAAAAAACAAAAGTCAATGAAATGATTCCTAATGATATTCTGCTGCACTTATAGATTGGGGCCTAGCCCAAATGTCATCAGAAAGGCTTCATCCAGCTACTGATGGAAACAGATGCAGAGACCCACAGCCAAACATCAGGTGGAGCTCCAGGAATCCTGTGGAAGAGGGAGAGGAGGGATTATAGAAGACACAGGGGTCAAGGACATCACAAGAATCCCCATAGAATCACAGGGACTCACAGAAGCTGAACCAACAACCAGGGAGCCTGCATGGAACTGGCATAGGTAGGCCCTTTGCATATATGTTACATTTGTGTGGTTTGATCTTTGTGTGGACTCCTAACAGTGGAAGCAATGGCTGTCTGTGAGTCTTTTTGCTGGCTTTTAAAATCCTTTTCCTCATATCTGGTTTCCTTGTCTGGTTTAATTCTAGGGAAAGTGCCTAGCCTTACTGCAACTTGATATGCCATGCTTGGTTGATATCCACGGGAGGCCTGCCCTTTTTTGAACAGTAAGGAGGAGGGATGGAGGAGGGGGCAAATGGAAAGGAGTGAAGGACTAGGAGGAGAGGAGGAGGAGGAAACTGCAGTTAGAATGTAAAATAATAATAATAAATCTCCTCCGTTTTGTTGGCTGTCTATTTGATCTGTTGACAGGTGTGAATGTAAGCTTTATGAATTCCACTTGTCAATTTTGGGAAGTTTATAGCTATTAGCAACAGCATTTAATAACCAGACAGGTCTAAAATAAGTAATCAAATGAATGCACCTCAGGGTTCTAGAAAAATAAAAGAGAGAACCAAATCCCTAAGCAGTAAATAGCAGGAAATAATAAAATGAGACAGAATTTAATGAAGCAGAGACTAAAAAAAAAACAGCACAAGGAGTCAGTTAAAGTTAGGAAAAAAAAAAGACTGAGCAATTCTTACACAATCTCACCAAAATAAAGAGGAAAAAATTTAAATTAAGAAAATTAAAGATAATAATCAAGATAATAAGATAGATTGGGGGGTTGCAAAGGTGCTTCGGTGACTGAGAGCATTAGCAGACATACAGCTTTTGTTCCCAGCACCCACATGGTGTCTCCACTTCCAGGGAATCGCACACCTTCTTCTCTCTTGGAAACTGCACATGCATGATGCTCTAATATGCATTGAGCAAAACAGTCATATGTGTAAAATAAAAACAAAAACATTTTTTTAAATATAGATTCCAAGACCACGCATAATGGTATATATCTTACATTTAGCACTTTGGAAGCAGAAGCAAGTAGATCTCAATGGAACTCTGGACAATAGCTCAACAGGATGTAACTCATTGCTTGCACTGGGGTTCTCCTTGACAGCATAAGATGTTTGGTTAGGGCATTTTCTCCCATATTATGGTGAGTCTGTACCAATTTCTTTCACATATGTACATATTTTAGGACGATTCTCCTGTGCTAGGTTCCATGTGGCTTTCAAAGGCCTTTAATATGCCCTGGCCTCCCATATGTCTTCCTTTACCATCCCTCCAGCCCCCTTCTTATTGAATCTTCCCATTTGAACCTTCTCTTATTCCTTAATAATACTGTATCCTATTCCGTTTCCTTGGAAGAGTCACTTTTGCCTGGTTCCTTACCATCTACCTAGCCTCTATGATTATTCTAAATGTAACACACTTACCTAATTTCTCTTCTTCTTTTTTCATTTGTGACTAGCTGTAGAGAGCTGCCTGCTGCTGCGCCCTAGAGATGGTGCTGATTTCCAGCCTCCACCCCCCCGTGGGTGAGTGCTCTCTTTGATAAACAACTCCTTATTTGGCTTGAGCCTGGGGTGTGGTTTGCTGTTGCATATGTGGACCTATGAGCTGTGCCCACATGGCTTATTGGGATTGGATGCCCTGAGAGTTTCTAGTCAGTGGGCGGGGTTTCCCGGGGAGGAGAAGGAGAAGCAGAGAGAAGAACAAAGAGAGAA
>PVIH01007980.1:0-95435 GCA_004025045.1 Sigmodon hispidus
AAAAAAAAAAAAAAAAAAAAAGAATGTCTGTGTCTATAGAGAGCTGGAAAGTAGGTCCTGAGCGAAACTATCTCTGTCTAGCTTTGACTCTTTTTTTTTTTTTTAAAAAAAAACTTTATTTATTTGCCTTGGTGTTTTGCCTGGAACTGGAACTACAGACAGTCGTTAGCTGCCATGTGGGTGCTGGGAAACGAACCCGGGTCCTCTGGAAGAGCAGAGGGTGCTCTTAACCACTGAGCCATCTCTCCAGCCCCCTAGCTTTGACTCTTAACAGCCATTCATGGTCCAGCTGTGTGAGCTAACATCCATTCTTCTGTAAAGTATATCCACTGACCCAAAGGTTAAGAGTGTTATCATGACTCCTGAATGACAGCAGAGACTTCTCCGTTTGCTGTGAAGCAGTGGTTCTCAATCTGTGCGTCTGGACCCTTTGGGAGGTTGTTCAGCAACCCTTTTAGAGGGGTCACATATCAGATAGCGGGCATATCAGATATTTACATTACTATAAAGGCCTCAGGAAAGTGTTACTATATTAGAACACAGTATTTGGGGTAACCTAAATCTGTGTACCAGGGCCATAGTCACTTACATTTGGTTCTAGAATAAACTTAGTGTCTCCAAGGTGAGAGTTGTATTTTTATACCCAACACAGGATCTCAAGGATCACTGGAGAAGTCTCCCCGATCAGCACTAGGTGCAAGCACAAGTTTCTTGTGTCCAAACATTGGGTGTTGCCTTTTTGAGTGGTGCTGGTGAATTCTTTCTGGGGTTCAGACCTCCACTGGTTTAGTTGATGCCTTGCTGATAAATGTGGTGGGAATGTTCATCTGCATGCCATACATATCATTCTATAAATCAAAAAAAAAAAAAAAAAACTGTTTTGGCCTGCGTGGAACACCAAAAAAAAAAAAAAAAAAAAAAAAAAAAAAAAAAAAAAAACAGAGTCAAACAATTCTCATTCAGCCAACCTTCCAAAAAAAAAAAAACATATAAAACTACAAATAAACTAAGGGCCATGAGCCATGTGGCCAAATAAATTAATAAAAATAAAATAAAATAAAAAGCTAACAATATGCCTAAAACATAAACCAAACAAAATAAAATTAATATAAACATCTAAGTGAATTAAAAAAAAAACCACAGCCACAAACAAATCAAACCTCTAGCCCATACAAAAACAAAAAATCTCATATAATAGATGGCGCCTCCAACCCAAACAAAAGCCTCATATAACAGATATATGTGTATGTTATGTGTGTGTAGAGGAGTTTGTGCATGTTTGAATACTCATGGAAGCCAGAAGAGGGCGCCAGATCCCCTGGAACTGGAGTTGTAGGCAGCTGTGAGCTGGGAACAGAACTCCAGTCTTCTGAAAGAGCAGAAAATGCTCTTAACTGCTGCATCATCTCTTGGACTCCACTGGTTTATTTTTAGCTGACTGAGGATCTTATTTGGATACTGTTTTGTTGTTGTTGTTGTTTGTTCCAGAGCATTTGTTCTTAAGGTATCCACTTTTATTTCAGTCATTCTTTTATGTTTTGTTTTGTTTTGTTTTCTGATGTTTAGTTAACTTCAGTTTTGACTTACTGTATAGTTAACTTATTTTAGTTACATTCCTTGTTGTTGCAAGAAAAGTACTGGAGCAAAGCAATTTAAAGGGTTTGTTCCATCACAGCAGCAGGTCTGGGTAGTAGGAGCTGGAAGCAGTTAGTCACACTGTATTTATAGTCAGGAAGCTGAGAATGATGAATCTGCAGAATCAGCAAACTTTCTCCTTTGTGTGTAGTCCAGCCAGTACCCAAGACCAGGGAACGATGCTGCCATTTGAGGGGTAGATCTTCCCACTTCAGTGAATCTAATCTAGATAGTCCTTCAGAGATGGTCAGAGACTAATTTAATCTCAGTGTGCCTGGAGGCTTGTCTCCCAGGTGACTGCAGGGCCTGCCAGGTGACATTAACCATCACACTTACCATGCCAACTTAAGGTATATGTGTGTATAGGAATAAACATGTTAAAAATGATTTTGACTGCTATTGCCTCTTTTGAAAAACAGGCTTTTAAAAAGTTATTTTCTTAGCCAAGCCTAGACAAAGTTTAACTCTAAAGGTTTGGGACTAGAAGAAACAAAAAGTCATTTTAAAACCTGTTGATCTGCTTAAACACCTACAAAGACAACTTATGGTTTACATATGATCCCTGTGTGTTTATTGCATCATAAACATAATTTAGATTTAGTTCCTCTTTTACAAAGGGCATGGAACAACCATTTATCTCTGGATTTCAGCTTTCCTGTGATGGTAAGCAGGTAAGGGGGCTCAAAGAAAGAGAGTCAGACACAAACTGAAGACACACATGCCAAACTGTGTCCTGGCATTTGGTAAACCCAGATGAAATGTGAAGTTTTTAAATGTTTCTAAATGCTCATTATGGTAAGACTTAAATCTTTAACAAGTGGTTCAAATTTGTGGGTAAGAAAAAGATGTCTTCCATGAATTTTAATGTTTTATGCAAATAATTAGAGAACAGCCCCTGGTGCCTTGTCTTAAATGGCCAGTCTCAGGAAGGATAGTGTTGTCAATCTTGTCCTTAAGATGCAGTGACCCCTTTGAACTCTATCAAAAGAAACCCCTCACAAGTGGCCCAGGAGACAAGTGTCTTGGTTACCTTTCCACTGCTGTGATAAAAACACCATGGCCAATGCAAATTATAAAAGAAGGCATTTAAGTTGTAGGTCATGGTTGAGGAGTTAGAGTCTATGACCATCAAGGTGGGTAGCATGGTGGCAGCAGGCAGGCATGGCACTGGGGTAGCAGCTGAGAGTCATATCTCCATCCACAAGCGAAAAGAGAGAGGAAGAGAGAACTGGGAACGCATGGACTTTTGAAACTTCAAAATCCACCCCTAGTGACACACCTCCAACCTGGCCACACCTCCAGATCCTTCCTAAACAGTCCACCAACTAAGGACAAGAATTCAAATACACGAGCCTATGAGGAACATTCTCATTTTAATCATCATAACAATCCCAAGTTCAACTCAAAGGTCCCCATTTTCCCCGGGGCCGGGGGTGATTCATATTCCCTCCACTGCCCTCTCTCAAAATTCATGTACTGTGATGACGTCCACAGTGTCTATTCTTTCTTTAAAGACCTTACATTAATCCTGTTAGATAAACTTTATTCCTTTTGTTAGGGCTTGTTGTTCTTGGTGTGACACAGGGACAGAAAGGGAAGCCCATGGGAAGAACAGGGTCCCCAGGGTTGCAGGGCATCTACTACTGGGAACCCCTGAAGGACGGAAGGTAAGTGTCCAGCAGAAAACGTCCCGGTCTCAAGTCTTAGGAAAGCGGACAGGACAGAGTTTGGGGTAGAGTGGACTCACTACCAGAGCGGCAGTAAGCAATCCTGAAGCCACAATATTCATTGCTCACTGTCACCCTAGAGGGTTCCTCTTTCTGAGAATCTGTCTTGGGACATTTCCATCACCTAACTAGGAATCTCAACACTCCCTAGGTATGTCTTTCATGGAGCCACGCTCTGTACTTACACTTTCCCTACCTACCCAGTCCACATCCCATTGGGGTCGGCCTGTCCTTGAGCACCTCTGTAGTGGGATTCAGGCATTACTTAGGGAGATCTAGAGGTGTAGCTTTGGGGGGTCTTAGGACCCTGAATGGGGTGTGGCCAACCCCCATTGAGAATCCTATTACATGCTTCCTTCCTGTTGGTTCGTTTCTACGTTCCTGTTTGTCCCTGCAATCTCAGGGAGAGGAGTGACACAGTTCCACTCTCCAAAAGTTGCCTTAAGGTTCAATTTATATCAGTGAGTGTTTATATATTCCCTTAATAAATATTAGTTCTTTATATACTCAATTACAAATAAATAATTCCTACATCTCCTCCTTGCCTCCAGCCTCTCCACACTACATGTACCCTAAGCTGTTTGCCAGCCAGAAGCATCTTTTAGAACCACAACTCAAAAGAACCATTTTCCTACACAAATTTCCTACTGACTTCCTGTATCCTGAGCTTGGAATTCTGAGCTAAATGCCCCATTGGAATTCTGAGCTAAATGCCCCATTGGCCACCCAGGAGATGAAAGCCAGGAGAGGTGAGCTTTGTATTCTGTTACATTTATAATCTTCACTACCCACTCCCAATATTGTGGTGATATATTGCATATTTAATAAAATCAGCCTGAAATACCAGAGAACAGAATCACCCACAGTCAAACCATGAAGGTCAGAGAGTGGTGACCCACACGTTTAACCTCATCACTGGGGATGACCAAGTGGTGACCTATGCCTTTAAACTCATCACTCAGAAGACAGAGCTCTTTCTGGATTTCAGTGAGTTCAAGGCCTAACAGCCCAGCAGTAGTAGCTCACACTAATCCTGACTTTGAGATTATGATACAGAGTTGAACCAGGAAGGGAAACAGCTGTCAGGAGAAGGCAGAGACTCATGCATTCTGTAGAAGTGACCAGCCAGGCTGAGGACCCTTGAACTTACCATGTTCATCCTGAGAATCAGGATGACCGGGTGAGAATCAACTGTGGTCTGTTTCCTCTCTCTGATACTCCAGCTTTTCCCCAATATCTGGCTCTGGGTTTTCATTATATGCTAACTAGAGTTTGTGCAATACAATCCACTTGGGCTCACTTTTGTTTTGAAACCGTGATCCTCTCAGCCAGTTAATTTCCCTGGCTTTTGTAAGATGCAGAACACAGAGGTCTAAGCATCAAAGTGAGCTCATCATCCTTCACTGAGCCTGGGTTAGGAGGTGTGGGAGTGGTGGATGCTGTGGTGAACTGAAGAAACCACATCCTTCAGCAGTGGGGTTCCAGCCCACTGCGCTGTGTGGAAATGCTGGCCTGACAATGACATACCTGATCGTATAAAGGGGCACTTACCCTCTGAAACACAGGCAAATAATCTTCAACTGGAAAAGCACTGCCTGAGTTACTCTCCTACACTACCAGTACCAGGAGGTCTCCTAAGGCTAAGAGCCTGGCGTTTTCTAGTAAAGTGAGATACAGTCCTCTTTCATCAGGGCATCTCTACCTCAGATCTTCCTACAGTGTGCAAGGATGACATGCTCAGTGAATCTACTGTGGCTCTGCTTGAACAGAAAAACATTTCAACCAAAGTTGACCTGGAGGGTCTCAGTTGAACATGTTGCATTTAAGATAAACTCTACATCTTTTCCCCCTAAAGAAATCCATTTGCAAACTCTCCACCTTCTTTCCCATGTCCTGGACAACCCCAAACTGTGACTCTATGGATCTACCTACACTGGACAGGCTGGGAAAATGGAGTCATGTAGCCAGGCAGTGGTGGTGTACACCTTTAATACTAGCACACAGGAGACAGAGGGAGGTGAATCTCTGAGTTTGAGGGCAGCCTGGTCTACAGAGTGAGTTCCAGGATAACCAGGGTTACATAGAAGTCTTGTTTAAAGAAAAAAAAAAAAGTCATGTAATAAGTAGTCTTTTGTACCTGACTTCACTTAGCCCCATGATTTAAAAGCATTGCCCACATTCTGTTATACATTATATGCCAATTATTTTATTTATTTAGTTTCCTATTTTTGAGACAGGGTTCCACCTAGCCTGGAACTTACCCTACTGATCAGACCTCAAACCCACATAGATCCATAGGTCTGCCTATGAGATTAATGGCACATACCACTATGCCCAGCTTTTTAAAAAAAAATTGCTAAATTTTCTTTCCTTTGGCCCATTCATCAGTTAATTGACATTTGAGCTTCTAATTTTTTGGTGTTGTGAATGAATATTCCTAAGATCTGTGTACTGGTTTTTGCAAGGACAGAGGCCTTCAGTTCTAGATATATACAAAGAGTAGAATTGCTGGCTATCTGTTCTTGAATACTAGCTGACTTGTACTGCATATGCTTCAGAGGCAGGAATGCTGTCTGCCTTGTCATCTAGAAAAAGACACCAAAGAACTGTTAGATCTCAGTGATAGAATGCCCATTTTCCACAAATATGATTTACTAATTATCAATGCAAATTATTTAAAAGCATTTGGTCTGTGTTATGCTGTCAAGAAAATTAGAAACAAATTTAAAACAAGCTTCTATGATTACATGTCTATACAGTCTAGATATGTATTTGTCCTGGGGCTTATACAAAATACCTAACTATAGTTTTTTTCTGTTGCTATTTATTTTTCTCGTGTGTGTGTGTGTGTGTGTGTGTGTGTGTGTGTGTGTGTGTGTGTGCCCATGCATATGTGCAGAGGCCAGAGGTTGACACTATGTGCATTCCTCTAACTATTGCCACCTAATTTGTGATATAGAGTCTCTTTCTGAACTTGGAGCTCACTGATTTGGCTATACTGTCCAGCCAGAGAGCCTCTGGGGATCCTCCTGTTCCTACCTCCCAGAGCTGAGTATTATACCAGTGCAGTTCTGCAAGGCTTTTTATATGGGTGCTGGATACCAGAATACAAGCAATTTAACAACAGAACTTTCTCTCCAGCTCCCTCTCCAACATCCACAGGATTGTAAAACAATTTTTTTTTTGTTTGTAAAAGAAAATACTACTTTTCTATTTTGATGTACATGTCATAATAAAGCTCTTGAACCCTCCCAAGTACGAACAATGAATAACAATAACCATAAAAGGGGGCTGGAGAGATCGCTCAGTGGTCAAGAGCACCTCTGCTCTTCCAGAGGACCCGGGTTCGATCCCCAGCACCCACATGGCAGCTAACAACTGTCTGTAGTTCCAGTTCCAGACAAACACCAAGGCAAATAAATAAATAAAGTTTTTTTTTTTTTAAATAGCCACAAAACCCCAAATCTGTCCTAGAAACGGAAGAGGCTTATTAACTATTTTGAGACAGACGTTCGTTGTGTAAGCCATGGCTACTCAATATGTTCAACTCAAGACCAGGTTAGTCTTGACCTCACAGAGATTTGACAGCCTCTGCCTCTCCCGTGTTGGGAGTACATACAGGTGTGAACCACAATGCCTAGCTTTTTCTTTTTTCTCTCTCTCTTTTTAATTAATCTAAATCTAACACACGTGTGTATTAAGTTTGTGAAAATGTATCGATGTGTGAAACTTTCTGCGTGTATTTTGGTAAAAAGTACAAAGGTGAGGGCAAGATAAAACACCTGTTTATGCTTACCAAAATTCATTTCTGGTTGGAATCCAACCTTCAGCTTTTTTTTTTTTAAAAAAAAGATTTATTTATTATGCATACAGTATACAGAAGAGAGTACCAGATGTCATTACAGATGGCTGTGAGCCACCATGTGGTTGCTGGGAATTGAACTCAGGACCTCTGGAAGAATAATCAGTGCTCTTGACCTCTGAGCCATCTCTCCAGCCCCTGACCTTCAGCTTTTAGTTGAGAACTGCTTAATAAATGTTAAGCGGGCACTCAGACTTTGCAGAGTTTCATCCCAGTTTTTTCCTCCACATTTTTCATGTCTCATTGGGAAACCCAGACCTACTTGGAGTGGGCCCGCTGGAGCTGTCTACCAGGAACCTTTCCAGCTCTCGGTTAACATTGCTCACTTTTGCCTTGTCCGGATGACCATAGCAGGATGGCCAGGAAATGAACGCTAGGATTCTGGCTCTGCCGGGACCCAGAGGGCGTGTACATCTAGGCCAGGCAGCGACGCTCTAGAATCCGGAGGATTTGGGTCTCTGTGGTTACTACTCAAGGACCAGGCGTCCAGAACTTCCGGCGCTAAAAGAGCGGATGCAAATCCCCTAGGAGATGAGGCTAACAAGGAAGAGGAGCCTAAAAGGGGGGGGGAAGGGTGCGGAGCCTGTTGCCAAGGTAACAGCCTCCCCACCCGTAACTCCGCCCCTTCGGGCCTTCGGAACGTGTTAGTGCTTTGCCCTCCCTTCTCCCAGCGCCTGAGGCTACTAGCACGCATGCGTCAGGGCGTTGAGGTGCTGCGCACGCACCCCTGAGGTGCGCGCATCACCCCTTGGGCGTCTCCCGCCGCGAGCTGAACAGCTGGGAGCGCGCGCGCGCTTGCGTGCAAGACAAGGGCTGGGCTTCCTCGTCCGGTGAATTTTGATTGGATGGAGTAAAATGAGGGGGTGGGAACCTCCGCGAGGACCGCTCATCGATTGGCCAGAGGCTGGAGGAGCGTGGTCCTGGGGAGGCCGGCCGGTTGGTGTGGCCCGGCGCGCTAGGCTGAGGTGGTGGCTGCGGTCCTTGTTAAGGGATCGAGTCCAAAGGCACGCTCGTCGCTGGGCTGGCAAGACCCGGAAACCCCAAGGCCCGGAGGAGGCGTGCCATAGAGCTGCTGGCCGGTCGGTGAGTGCAGTCCCGGGAGCCCCAGGGCCCCGCCCCTCCCTTCTTCCGGGGCCGTGCCGCGCCCCCTTGAACTCCGGGGCCACGGGGTTTGCCGCGCCAGCCGCCTCCTTTCGCTTGCTGCACAGGTCCTGCCTCCTAGCCCACCGAGGGGAAACTGAGGCCCTTAGAGCGATCTCCTCACCAGGGCCTGCACACACACTCCATGGCCGAACCATTGAAGGAGGAGGACGGCGAGGACGGCTCTGGGGAGCCCCCTGGGCGGGTGAAGGCAGAACCTGGTCACACCACGGCCTCGGTCGTGGCCAAGAACCTGGCCCTGCTCAAAGCCCGCTCCTTCGATGTGACCTTTGACGTGGGAGACGAGTACGAGATCATCGAGACCATAGGCAATGGGGCCTATGGGGTGGTGTCCTCGGCACGCCGCCGCCTCACGGGTGAGCTGGCTTCCTGAGACTCAGCATGTGTGGACTCCTTTCCAGAGGCGGTGAGGAACCCGCATGGTCCCAGGAGGATCAGCTGCGCCGGGGATTCTGGTTCCGCTCACCACTTACGACTAGGTGCCAGCTCCCCGTTAGGTACCCTTCTCAGGAGCCCTGCTTCTCCTATTCAGCTTGCTTCCTTGTCCTTAGGAGAATATCACTGTAGGCCAGAATAGAGAGGTGTCTCTTGGTGTCCAAAAAGATAGCTTTCAGAGCCAGCCAGAGTTTGGCACAGTGACTTGATGGTGGAATGGGGCAAGATCTGGGATGGAGAGAGGATGTAAGGAGAAGTGCGCTCAGGGATTACAGTCAGGACCACCACTAACTGTGTCTCCTCAGTATGTGAGCTGTTAGTGTCTGCCTCATGAGGTAGTTGTGAAATTAAGATTTGGTGTATGTTACACACAGGGTCTTGCACATAGTAGATATGTACCTGTTGTTATTTGGGTTCTAGAAGGGCAGGGCTGGCAGGGGCCTGCAAGTGCTTCAAGATACTCTCTGGTATATGCCATTTCCCTGCTCTGCAGGCCAGCAGGTGGCCATCAAGAAGATACCCAATGCTTTTGACGTGGTGACCAATGCCAAACGGACCCTCAGGGAACTGAAGATCCTTAAACACTTCAAACACGACAATATCATCGCCATCAAGGACATCCTGAGGCCCACTGTGCCCTATGGAGAGTTCAAATCTGTGTAAGGAGTGGGGTAGGAGGAGACTCTGTTGGGACCAGTTTAGAAGTCCAGGGCCAATCATGATGAAGGGCAGCTAAACCTAATGTGAGACAGGCTGGGCCAAGTTTCATGACTCCAGAACCAGTGTTGATGTTGGTAGAGACAGTTCTTGTTTCTTAAGAAGAGTACAAGGGCTGGGGATGTAGTTCCATGGTAGAATGGTTAGCATGTTTGAGGTTTTAGGTTGAGTGTTCTGTACTGGAGGAAAAAAGAGGTGATAATATTTCTTTATTTGGGCATGCCAACTTTGACAATATAGTAAGTTCAAAGCTAGCCCAGACTACCTCAAATTACAAAACAAAAAAACCCGAACAGTAACAGGAGAGTGAGAGAAACAGAACAGATCCAAATTTTATAAGACAGCAGACACAGGACATTGAACTGTCATGACACCTTCCTATTCTTATGACAGACATAATTAATTGACCACAAAAATACTTTCTTAAAAATAGAAAATTGACAGGGGCTGGAGAGATGGCTCAGCGGTTAAGAGCACCGTCTGCTCTTCCAGAGGACCCGGGTTCGATTCCCAGCACCCACATGGCAGCTAAGAACTGTCTGTAGTTCCAGTTCCAGGCAAAACACCAAGGCAAATAAATAAATAAAGTTTAAAAAAAAAAAAAAAAAAAAAAAAATAGAAAATTGACAAGCTTTCACAATTTCATCACAGCTTTACCAGTAACTGCTGGCAAACAAGAGTTTGCTCCAAAATTAACTGTACTGGCCAAGCCTGGTATATTTGAACACCTTAAAAAAACATCTGACAAGGAAATTATGTCCATGGAGGAAAATGATTTCTCAAGAAGATTTGGAAAAGCTGGGGCTGGAAAAATGGTTCAGTCGTTAAAGAGCACTTGCTGCTCTTGGAGAGGACCTGCGTTCGGTTCCTAGTGTCGATGGAAGCTCACAGACATTTGTAACTCCAGTTCCAGGAGATCAGACTCCCTCTTCTGGCCTCTTTGAGCATCATGCACATATGTAGAACACATGTGTACATGCAGTAAAACATACACATAACATTTTTAGAGTCTTTTATAAAAAGCGATAGAAAAATCTAGAACCTTGGTGCTATTTTTTTGTACTGTGCTGCTAGTCCTTTGGGGTTTTAGAATTGAGAAGGCTAGTGAGGATGGGGCTTGTCCTGTAGTGTGAAGAGGCCAGCTCACGTCTCTCTTACCATTTTCAGCTATGTGGTACTGGACCTCATGGAGAGTGACCTACACCAGATCATCCACTCCTCACAGCCGCTCACACTGGAGCATGTACGATACTTCTTGTACCAGCTGCTTCGGGGCCTCAAGTACATGCACTCTGCTCAGGTCATCCACCGTGACCTTAAACCCTCTAACCTTTTGGTGAATGAGAACTGTGAGCTCAAAATTGGTGACTTTGGAATGGCCCGTGGCCTGTGTACCTCCCCTGCTGAACACCAGTACTTCATGACTGAGTATGTGGCCACTCGCTGGTACCGTGCTCCTGAGCTCATGCTTTCCCTGCATGAGTACACACAGGCTATTGACCTCTGGTCTGTGGGATGCATCTTTGGTGAGATGCTGGCTCGGCGACAGCTCTTCCCAGGAAAAAACTATGTGCACCAGTTACAGCTGATCATGATGGTGTTGGGAACTCCATCACCAGCTGTGATTCAGGCTGTGGGGGCTGAAAGGGTGAGGGCCTATATCCAGAGCCTGCCACCACGGCAGCCTGTGCCCTGGGAGACCGTATACCCAGGTGCTGACCGCCAGGCCCTCTCACTGCTGGGCCGAATGTTACGATTTGAACCCAGTGCCCGGATCTCAGCTGCTGCTGCCCTTCGTCACCCTTTCCTGGCTAAGTACCATGACCCTGATGATGAGCCTGACTGTGCCCCACCTTTTGACTTTGCTTTTGACCGTGAAGCCCTTACCAGGGAGCGCATTAAGGAGGCCATTGTGGCTGAGATTGAGGACTTTCATGCAAGACGGGAGGGCATCCGCCAACAAATCCGCTTCCAGCCTTCTCTGCAGCCTGTGGCTAGTGAGCCTGTGTGTCCAGATGTTGAGATGCCCAGTCCCTGGGCTCCAAGTGGAGACTGTGCCATGGAGTCACCTCCTCCAGCACCACCACCATGCTCTGGCCCTGCACCTGACACTGTTGATCTGACTTTGCAGCCAGCCCCCCCAGCCAGTGAGATTGCCCCACCAAAAAGAGAGGGTGCCATCTCTGACAATACTAAGGCAGCCCTCAAAGCTGCCTTGCTCAAGTCCCTGAGGAGCCGGCTCAGAGGTGCTTTGTGGGTCTCGCAGCTGGCTGGGTAGTGGAGCGGTAAACAAGGACTCTTGGACAGAATTGTAAGGCCTTACCTTTCCCTAACCCAACTGTCCCGCAGATGGCCCAAGTGCACCCTTGGAGGCACCTGAACCTCGAAAGCCTGTGACAGCTCAGGAACGTCAGCGAGAGAGAGAAGAGAAGCGTAGGAGGCGGCAAGAGAGGGCCAAGGAACGGGAGAAGCGACGGCAGGAGCGGGAGCGCAAGGAAAGGGGGGCCAGTGCCTTGGGGGGCCCCTCTTCTGACCCTCTAGCTGGACTGGTGCTTAGTGACAATGACCGAAGCCTGCTAGAGAGGTGGACTCGCATGGCGCGGCCTCCTGCCCCTGCCCCAGCCCCAGCCCCAGCCCCAGCCCCAGCCCCAGCCCCAGCTCCAACGCCACCCCAAGCTCAGCCCACTAATCCTCCTACTGGTCCTGTACAGCCTGCAGGCTCTATCCCTGCTCCTGCCTCTCAGCCCATATGCCCACCCCCTGGCCCTGCTCCTCAGACTTCCGGGCCTCCTGGACCTATCCCTGCCCCACTCCAAACTGCCCCTTCCACTAGCCTGCTGGCTTCTCAGTCACTTGTGCCAACTAGTGGGTTGCCTGGCTCCAGTGCCCCAGAAGTTCTGCCTTACTTCCCACCTGGCCCACCACCTCCAGATCCTGGGGGGGCCCCTCAGCCTTCTACATCAGAGTCACCTGATGTCAACCTGGTAACCCAGCAACTCTCCAAGTCTCAGGTGAGAAGAGAGACAAAGGCTGGGATACCTTGATCTGGGTCCTGGAAGGTGGGTTTGGGTTGTCCATGTTGGATGAAATGAAGCAGCAAAGGGAGCCTTACCTCTTTGAACCTGTCCCCTTGCTCAGAGAAAGAACGTAAGGTCGGAGAAGAGGTTGTTCGGAGATAGACTCTTATGGAAAGTGTCTGGGCTAGAGGCAGCCCCATTTGCACTTGTTGATTTCAAGATAGTGCTTTATGTTCTGAGATGTCTGGTCAGAGTGGTTAGTAATAGCAGCCTGTGCCCTGCTGACCTTAGTTTGTGCTTCCTGACACCTGTGTTATAACCTGTTCTTGTTCCTGCAGGTGGAAGACCCCCTGCCTCCTGTGTTCTCAGGCACTCCAAAGGGCAGTGGGGCTGGCTACGGTGTTGGCTTTGACCTGGAGGAGTTCTTAAACCAATCTTTTGATATGGGTGTGGCTGATGGGCCACAGGATGGGTAAGATGGTTGGACTGAGCTCCTGGCATGGGGCTGTGGGCAGGGTCCTTGGGTGGTTGCCCAGCTCTCCCAGGCTGAGAACACCCGTCTTAATTCCTTTTCCTTGCAGCCAGGCAGATTCAGCTTCCCTCTCAGCCTCCCTACTTGCTGACTGGCTTGAGGGCCACGGCATGAACCCTGCTGACATTGAGTCTCTGCAGCGTGAGATCCAGATGGACTCCCCAATGCTGCTGGCTGATTTGCCTGACCTCCAGGAGCCCTGAAACCCACAGCTTGTGCCTTGCTGCCAGGACGGACCCAGCTTTAAGGTCCCGGGATGCAATCCAGAGGCCTGCAGCCTTGGCACTGGCAGGTGAGGCTCAGCTTGAATTACTCTGCAGGTTCATCTCAGACCCACCTTTCAGCCTTAAGCAACCATCTGAGCCACCACCGAGCCATAACAGGATTGGGAGACTCTAGTCCTCTTGAGCGGTCTTCTTCAGTGTTGTATTTTTATTGTTGTAATATGCTTTTGTTTTGCCACCCAAATGAGGTCTGTGAAATACAAGGTTTCTTTTAACCTGACTGTGTGTCATCTTTGGGGTCGGAGTGAGACTACCAGCAGTAGGTGTATAAGGAAGAGCCAGGTACCCGTATTATTCGAGGCCAAGTAAATGTTTGTCCACAAAGCCATCCATCAGATCGATCCTGAAGGTTTATTGAGACCTCCGTTTCCCACCCACTCCCAGCCCCACAGATTCTCTGCTGTCTTTCATGACAATTCCTGGGGCAAGTAGAGAACCTAGTTAACATGCCTATCTACAGGGTTGATGAGTAGTTGTGGCGAATGTTGTTTTGGCATTGAACTTTGAAGAACTAGTGAAGGTGGGTGGAGTTGGGCTCCCTGGTGCTCACTACAAGGGAATGAGTTGACGGGGAGACCAAGGATGGGGAATATTCTGGGTGGGAGTGCTGGGGTGTAACAAGTGGCTACTCATGAGCTAGCTGGTAAATGTTATAGGTGCTGCATTACTCTGTCTAGGGTAACCCAAAAATGGGTCTGTAATAAGGAAATTGGCTAGGGTGGAATGCAAAAGCTGGTAGCCATTAGCTACCTTTTGGCTTTCAGCTGTTGGGAAGCAACTTGGGAGTTTTTATAGAGTTCAGGCAGATCCCAGTGGATCTGGGAATGGCTGGGCCACAGAAAGGCCTGGCGGGCTGCTGACAGCCTAGCCTCAGGAAGCAATAGGGCCTGCATTAGGAGTGGTTACTCTGGACATGGGACAGGCGTTTGCTGGTACTCAGAAAGCGGCAGAAGCAGTGTCTTGTGGGTAAAGCATGGAGTTGGGGCTTCCAGGGGAGAGATGGGGCCTGTCTGGGCCACTCCCTCAGGTCCGACGAATTTTCATTTCGGTACGCTTGAGGGAGTAGTAGAAGCCTTTCCACTGGGCCCAGTTGATGCCATTGGCATAAGAGAGGTGGGAACCACCCAGGTAGAAGCCATTGAGATTGGCAAAATGGCAGCTTCTGAACCAGAAGGCTCCTGAGGAGAGGGCTGCACAGTTTTGCACAAAGAGGTCCTGGTCTCGGTCGAAGGTGGAGAACTTCTGGCCACTGTGGTAGGACAGTGAGTCACCTGGTCGGGGGAGAAAGGACAGGATTACTGAGGCCGGCCAGGAGCACAGCCTTGTGCTGGCAGGCTATGAGTGACAGCAGTTGATGAACACTGAGGGACGACATCATGTGGCATCCTATTGGGATGGAGGCACCCTCCCTGAAGCACAAAGAGAAACAGCTGTTCTGTAGAGCTGCCTGGAGCAGGGCCACCTGGAGCAGGGCCAGGGTGGCTGTTCCCCAGGGCTGTGGTTCAGGTGGCCAGAGTTGGTCTAGAGAGAGCTGTGATTCTTCAAGCCCTGGAGGCTTGAAGGAGGGGTTTTAAGAAGCCTTCGGGGGAGGAAGGGCCAGTCCTATATGATTGCTCCCCCTGCCCCTGAAGGGGTACCTGCCCCGCCGTCCTCGAAGCCAGCCACGTAGAGGGTATAGCCATCCTCCTCGGCACTGACCGCATTGGGGGCGATGGAGAAGTCAACATACTTGGCATAGGCTGTGTTGTTCTCAAAATCTTCCAAGTCCACTCTCAGTTCATACTTCTGCTTCAGTGTCAGGAGGTGCAGATTCTGCAGCCCTGGGGATGGGTGGCAGCTGGTCAGCAAAGACGTGGCTGAGGGGCAGCCCCTACCCTGTGGTCCCACCTTACCCAGCCAGTACTCCCCGTCAGCACGGCCAAAGCCCAGCTTGTAGTCATTCCAGCCCCGGAAGAAACTCACTGAGCCGTTGAATCTTTTCTGGAAAACCTAGAAGCAAGAGGATCAGGGACTGGATGATGGAGGGTCAGTACCGTCAGGAGCTCTGTGCTGTCCTGCCCTGACCCCCAGGCCTGGCATTGCTGAGCCAGTTTATTAAGGACTTGAGCGAGTACTTGGGAGCTGCTAAAACACCACACACACTGGCTCCAGGCCTCTCACTGAACATCTGCGGCTGCTGAAAAGGGTACCTACCTGGCCTCTTGTCCACTGAGAGACAGGAAGCGGAGAAGATTAATGGAGAGTTGGAGACTGGGTACATAGCTTAGTGGCAAAGCACCAACCTAGCACAGAGGCCCTGGGTTCTATCCCAGCACTGTGTGTTAAAAAGGGAGCAGGGAAACCTAGAATACCTGGCTGAGCAGGTACTGTGTGGTCCATGATGAGCAACGCTACTCCTCTGGGCGGGCAGTTCATTTAGGAAAGGACCCCTGTGAGGATAGCATCATCAACCCTCTCAAGCGTGTAAGTGTTAGCCCTGGATCCAGTCTCCATAGAAATGAGGACTCTAGTTTACAGAGGCGACACTCAGAACCATGCAGCTGCCGGAAGCACATCTGGCCTGAGGTCCCTTTGCCCACTCACCGTCCACTTGCCGCCCTCAGTTGTCATGTCACAAAAGACAGGCACTGGTACACTGGGCCCAGAGGGGTAGATGAGGTACACACCATCCGTCTGATAGCCCTGGGCGTAGATATCATCACAGTCCAGGGGTTGCTGAAGACAGGACTTCTCCAGAGCTGACAGGGACAATGTGGAGCCAGCAAGGACAAGGATTAAGGCATAAAGGACACCTCAGCACCCCAGTTTTTTTCGAGTTAGGGGCCACCTGCCAATTTATAGTGGAGGAAACAGTCTTGCAGTCTGGCTTACAATGGTCTTGTTAATGGGGGCTACTTACCATCTCCCCGGATCCCGGAGGCCTGTTGGGCACAGGGAGGTGTAGAAAGCAGCAGCAGCAGCAGCAGTGGCAGAGCCAGGAGAGCCTGGTGGTGGGAAACGGGCTGAGATGCAGCCTCTAGCATGGGCCAGACACCTCCCAGGGCTCCCCCAGCCTTACACCCAGCTCTTGGTCTTTTCCCTTCTCTACTCTCTGAGAAAGGCGCAGTATCCCCAGAGCTTAAGTTTCAAGAGATTTCCACTATGCTTTTCTGTCCCCTGTCTAGCAAGTGACTTGTCCACAAAAGGTCTTGATCCCCTAGGCCAGTACCTTCATGCTGTCAGCTCAGTTCAGAGAGGCAGGCTGTCTGGGGCCCCAGACTGCAACCGCCCACAGTTATGTGTTGGGTCTGAGCCCACGGACCCAGCCCCGCCCCTGGAACTGCAGAATGCCCCCCCAATAACCAGCCCCCAGCATCAGCTTACACTCTCAGGGGCCAGGCGACCACCTGGGTCTCATTAGGCCTGTCAGGGAAGCACTGTGGACCAGACATTAACTCCTTACCAGCTGCAACTCTTCCCTGGACCCCATTCTGCATCCCTCCCTGCTGGACTTGTGGGCCCCTTGGCAACCCCAGCTGGTCTCTGCCCACCTCCTGCTTCCTGACAGGCTCTCAGCTTCTCTCCCATTCCTGTCTAGTCTGTTTAATGAGCTATTTGGGGAGGGTAGGGGGTGAAGGTGTTCATGGGCCTGAGAGAGGGGTCCCTTCTTGGAAAGGCTAGATAGGGTAGCAGCCCCAAAGCTCCTGATGTGGGAGCCGTCTGGCCTGGTAGGAGACCGGGCCAGCAGGGGCCAGCAGGGGCCAGGCAGTCTTTTGGCAAGCCTGAGACATTTCTGAGCCATGAGCACAAAGCTGCAGGCGGCCAACAGTTCTGTCTGCCTCGACTGGAGCCAGGGCCCTCCCCAACTCCTTCCTGGCCCCCTCCCCTGCTGGGTGTCTGTCCCCCCACCCTTCCCTCTCCCACAGTTCCCTGGCCCATCTGGATCGCTTTTGTTTCTCCTTGTCCTGCCCTCCTCCCTTCCAAGCCCATCTGCTCTGACTGTCCTCTCCACCATTTCTCCCTTTCTGTCCTGACTGAGCCTCCTGCGTCCCTTGGCCCCAGCATGCCTCGTTTCTGTCGCGCCTGCCATTCCACCCAGCCTCTCCTGTTACTGTTTTTCTTCCCTATCTTCTGTACACTGGAAGAGTTGTCCCAGGTGCCCAGTCTGTTCCCCTGTTTAAGCCTGTGGCTCTCCATTGCCTTGAGGCTGAAGCCAACGTTTCCCTCTGGGACTTGAAAGGAATTATCAATCCCTCTCAGCCTCCCTTCAAGACCACGTTACTTGTTCCTGGAGACGCTTAAGCTATGTCTAGCCACCCAGACTTTCTTCTTGCCATGAGTGTTAGTGGGCTATGTCCATGTCTCTCATTTCTTCACACTCAGCACCCATCACAAAACCCGTACGTATATTCACAAAGAACAAGCTTTTTGAGCAGGTTGCCAGGGATGCAAAATTAGCCTTTGGAATGGCCAACATGTTTTGGACAATGAACCACAAATGTAACTTATGCCTTGAAAGGACATAAGCAGGTGAGTGTGTGAGATGTACAGAGCAAAGAGATAGCTCTGGCTTTGATACTCCAGAAAGAGACCCATTGGGCCTCTGTGACCTGGTGTGTGGCTGCTGGTTAGAGACCTCTCTATATGTAGTTGTGTTGTGCCCTGAGGGTTCCAGAACTAGCTGCCATTGTTGAAACTCGTATGTCACCATCTGTGAAGTTGGGATAACTTGGGCAGATTCCCCCATGCCTCAGTTTCTCCCTCTGTGGAATGAAGATGATCATATCTACTCCTTGGAGTTATAAGGGGTCAAGTACCACATAGTGAGTACCAGGAACAGTGTCCACACCTACCTGTCAAGAGGAGAAATCTTAGCCTTAATTAAACTCAAGTTTATTTGAGCAATTATAAGCAAAACAGAACAAAGCAACACAAAAGTGGTTTGTGAACTGGGCAGTCAAAGATGGAGTCAGACAACCCCCAGGAATGATGGGCTCTGCCTGCGCTTATAGGAAACGAGTGTGTGCTGGGACCACTTAATTAGTTACAGCTTAGCTGAGTAATTGGTTTCTGCCTGCAGGAGCTGAAGCGGAACCAGTGGCCTCCCATGAACACTGTCTGGTGGACGGCAGTAATGATTTAGCCCCGATTAGCTCATCGGCATCATAAACATCACGGCTGTTCTCAGAAGAGTGGGTCGTTTTCAACAGTCTTCACCCTTGTCTGTGGAAGACAGAGTTGGCCACTCCACACTAACCATTCTTACATTAGTCCAGATTTTTAGCTGGCTCCTTGTCCGGTCTCCCTTGTGGCTGGGTGAAGTCACATGTCTGAAATTTGGCCAATAAGGGGCAAAACAATGATGGATGGATCTTTATTTTTCCTTCTGCTTCTCTAAAAGGGATGGCTGGAGACCTAGCAGCTATCTTGGACATGGCAATGAGGCCTTATGGGTCCCTTCCCTTTTGTGGAGTGGGTGGAGGCCAGGCCCGCACTGCCCTGCCCTAAACTTTATGTAGAAGAGAAGGAAATTTTCATCTAGTTTAAACCTCTGGACCGTTCCTGTAAGACAGCGGTATCTAAGCCGACTCTCTAGCAATACTAGCACAAGGCTACAAAAGGAAAAATATAACTATGTAGGAGCAGAGACAAGGAAACAAGCGGCCAAAACGGTCATATTTTTATTAAATCAGTGCAGATTTCTTTTTGATGGTAATGTGCACTCATGGTGTTCAGGCAGCCACTCTGCTGGCAGTTCCCCTTTCAAACAAATGCTGAGGATTAGCTTTAGGAATTAGTTTAACTCCTTCTGAAAAGAACTTTGAAAGCACATATGAAGAGCCTGTACCTGTCCTCTGAAGATTTTGTCTGAAGAATTACCCAGGCACTGGCAGGCTGCACATGCCACAGCGGAGGGTCAGTCCCAAACTCATGCCCATATATGCAGCACTAATCAGATTCAGTGGTCACTAATGGCCTGAATCTGGGAGACAGGAGCACCCTAGGGAGAGCGGGAATGAGGATGTAGTGGGTCGGTATGATCAATAGTGTACGGATGTGTGAAACTTTCTTTTTCTTTTTTAAATATTTATTTTTATTTTATGTGAATTGGTGTTTTGCCTGCATGTATAACTGTGTGTTAGATCTTGGAATTACAGACAGTTGTTAGCTGCCATGTGGATGCTGGGAAATGAACTCAGGTCATTCGGAAGAACAGTCAGTGCTCTTAACCACTGAGCCATCTCTCCAGCCCAAAAAGTGTTCTCCCAACAAGGTGGGCATTTTCTTTTTAATTTATTTATTAATTATGTATACAGTGTTCTGTCTGCAGGCCAGAAGAGGGTGCCAGATCTCATCATAGATGGTTGTGAGCCATCATGTGGTTGCTGGGATTTGAACTCAGGACCTTGGAAGAGCAGTCACTGCTCTTAACCTCTGAGCCATCTCTCCAGCCCCTGTATGAAACTTTCAACCCATAAAAACATTAAAATAAAAACATGAAATGGAGCTGGGCATGGTGGTCCAGGCCTTTAATCCCAGCACTTGGGAAGCAGAGGCAGGCAGATCTCTGTAAGTCTGAGGCTAGCCTAGTCTACAAATCAATTTTCAGGACAGTTAGGGCTGTTACACAGAGAAACCCTGTCTCAAAAAAACCAAACAAGAAAAGCAAAAAACAAACAAACAAACAAAAAACATGAACTAGGACTGGAAAGATAACTCAGCAGTTAGCAGCACTATCTGCTCTTACAGAGGACCCAGGTTCAATTCCCTGTACCCACATGGCAGCTACCAACTCTGAATCATCTCTCTCTCTCTGGCCTCATGGGCCCCAAGCACACATGGAATACAGACATAAATGCAAGCAAAACACTCATACACATTGAAATAAGAAAATAAAAATAAAGAAGTGAGCCATTACACATTTCAATTAAAACAAAACAAAAAAGAAACGTCAAAAAAAAAAAAAAAAGACTCCAGTTCATTGAAGGCTGCATGATGAGTAGACATCATTTAGCTGCCTGCTGAGTGTATGTTTTAGTTAGGTTACTATTATGTAATGAAACACCATGACCAGCACACCTTATAAGTGGAAACATTTAATTGGAGGCTTGTTTACAGTTTCAGAAGGTGTCTTAGGATTTCTATTGCTGCACCAAAGCACCATGACCAAGTTGGGGAGGAAAGGGTTTATTTGGTTATACTTCCAGATCATAGTCCATCATTGGAAGAAGTCAGGCAGGGCTGGAACCTGGAGGCAGGAGCTGATGCAGAGGCCATGGAGGGGTGTTGCTTAGTGGATTGCTCAGCCTGCTTTCTTATAGAACCCAAGACCACCAGCCCAGGAATGGCATTACCCACAGTGGGCTGGGCCCTTCCCCATTGATCACTAAATGAGAAGAAGCCTTCTAGCTGGATCTCATGGAAGCATTTTGTCTTTGGTTTGTGTCAAGTTGACACACAAACCACCCAGAACAACTGACTCCTTGTCAACTGAACATAAACACATCACTATAAAGCCACAATCCTCCTTTCTTATTCATCCCCAAGATCTCACATTAAGAACATAAATAACTTTAAAAGCCCAGTCTTTACAAATTCAAACATTAAAATTTCAGTCCCTTTAAAATAGACAGTCTTGGGCTGGAGGGATGGCTCAGAGGTTAAGAGCACTGATTGCTCTGAGTTCTTCCAGAGGTCCTGAGTTCCGTTCCCGGCAGTCACATAGTGGTTCACAACCATCTATGATGACATCTGGTGCCCTCTTCTGTATACTGTATACATAATAAATAAACAAATATAAAAAAAATAAAACAGACAATCTCTTTTAAAATCCAAAGTGTTTTAAAATTCAAATTCAAACTGTGGGCTCCAGTAAGATACTTTGTTACTTTAAGAGGAAAAAAAAAATCAAGGCACAGTCAACAATCAAGTCAAAGCCAAACCAAATTCCAACCATCCAATGTCTGGGATCCACTATCTCCCGGGCTCCTCCAAAGGGCGTGGGTCACTTCTCCACTCGGCCCTCTGCTGCTCACACAGCTTGTCTTCTGGGCTCCGGCTGGCACCGCTCCACTGCTGCTGCTGTTCTTGGTGGTCATCCTGTGGCATTGGCATCTCCAAAACACTGAAACCTTTGCTGTAACTGGGCTGCACTTTCACCAATAGCCTCTCATAGGCTCTTCTCATGGTGTCTCACCTCAACTTCTCTATGTGACCCCTTCAACCGCCACTGAGGCTGTACCTTCTCCAAAGGCCTCTCCTGGCCTCTCACAGTGCCACACCTTAGCTGCTGTCCAAGACCCTTCAAAACCAGCACCACCTGGGCGACTCTTGCACATTACCATATCCAGTTGTTAGCACAAGGTACAGCCTTGGCCACCCCTAGAACACAGCTTCTCTATGCTCTCAGGACACTTGCCAGAAGTGTTTCACTTCAGTGATTCTGATCATTTTTAAATCACCACTAATTGCTCAGCTCCAGTCGACCATCAACTATCCCAGCAAAGGAAAGTTTCACATCAGCAATTCTTGTTAATCACAGCTGATTCTCCAGCCCCAGCTAACCAGAACCACAGACTCATAATTCAGAATAACAAATGGCCCCAACAGAGTCTTTACACTTCCCTCTGACACTTCACAAGCCAGGCCTCCATCCTCTGCACTACCCTCAGCATCTTTATCTACCAAGTTCCCACAGGACATCCACTGACCTCTCAATGGCTTTTCTAGCCCAAAGCTCTAAAGCTCTTCCACCATCCTCCCCAAAACACGGTCAGATCTGTCACAGTAATACCCATACTCTGATACCAATCTGTCTTAGGGTTTCTATGCCCGCACCGAAACACTGTGACCAAAAACCAAGTTGACATTTCTAGATCATAGTTCATCGTTGGAGGAACTCAGAACAGGAACTCAAGCAGAGCTGGACCCTGGAGGCAGGAGCAGACACAGAGGCCATGGAGGGGTGCTGTTTACTGGCTTGCTCAGTGTGCTTTCTTATAGAACCCAGGGCCCCCAGCCCGGGAAAGGTACCACCCACAGTGGGCTGGGCCTATTGATCACTAATAGAGAAAATGCCTTACAGCTGGGTCTCATGGATGCATTTCCTGAACTGAGGCTCTTTCATCTCTGATGAGTCTAGCCTGTGTCAAGTTGACATACAAAACCAGCCAGTACCGAAGGTTAATCCATGTCCATCATGGTGGGGGCTGTGGCAGCAGGCAGGCAGTGGAGTAGAGGCTGAGTGCCTTCATCCTGATCGTCAGAGAGCAGACAGAGAAGTGGGGGTGGGCGGGGGACCTGCCATGGGTTTTTGAAACCTCAAATCCCACCCCTATTAACATACCTACTCCAACAAGGCCACCCTGTGGTGATATACTCAACATCTAATAAAAATAATAGTCTGAAATATCAGAGGACAGAGCCAAGTGATGAAGATCAGGAAGTGATGACCACGTCTATAATCCCAGCACACGGGAAACAGAGCTCCAGATCTCTGTGAGTTCAAAGCCTAGCAGAGCCAGGTGGTGCTGGCACACACCTTCAATCCTAGCATTAGGAAAGTTGAACCAGTCAGTGAGAAAGCTGGATGGAGAGAGGGGAGGGAGGCGTTCAGCTCGCTCGTCCCTTCCTGTCAGCTGAGGCAGCGAGGTTTCACGGAGACAGGCCTGAGGAGTTGGCTTGCTGAGAAGTGGTTGTGGTTTGTTTCTCTGTTTCTCTCTCTGACATTTCAGCTTTTCCTCAATATCTGGCTCTGGGTTTTTATTATAATAGAAATCATGCAGTACCACACCTCCTAATCCTTCCTAAAGTCCAGCAACTGGAAACCAGACATTCAGATATGGGAACTGGTGGGGTCCCTTTTTTTTCAAACTACTACAACATAGCAGATATACTACCAAGTTTTTTGGGGGAGAGTAGAAAGGGAGGGGGGTCCCTCCTAACTAGGTTGGATGCTGCCCTGCCCAGGCACCTTATAATTCCATACAGGCCCATGACATCAGTCTATTGGAAGTGTGATGTCCTGGATTTTACTTTGGGAGATAACTTGAGAAGCACAAATGTTTTCATTTTGTGCAGCCCTCATGTGTCAGTTACATCTTGACTTCAGGGTCCTTTCTCGAAAGTCCTTGCCTGCACCTTGAAGTTTTTTTCCTAGTAGCTTCAGTTTTGGATATTACATTGTGGACTTTGCTATATTTTGCATTGCCCTTTGGAGAGGACAGAGGAGGAGGATGACTCCTTCTCATGTGGACAGCCAGCCTTCCCAGCATCGGTTGCAAAGGCATCTTTATTAGAACTCAGGTGGCCATAGTTGTGCAGGTTTATTTTAGGTCCCCTATTTTATTCCCCTAGTCTGTGCCTGATGTTTGCTGGTGTGTGTTGCTTTTCTTACTGTAACTCTAATATATTTGAAATCAAGTATTCTGATACCTCCAGCATTGTTCTTTTTGCTTAGGGTTGCTTTGGCTTTGGGGTCCTTTGTTTGTCCTATTATTATTTTAGGATTGGTTCTTCTATTTCTCTGAAGAATGTAATTGGAATTTTGGTGGGTTTGTACTGATTCCATAGATCCTTTCCTGTGATATTGCCAATTAGACGATATTACTTCTGCTGGTCCATTTGTTTGATAGCTCTTACTATTTCTGAATGTCTTCTATTCCATTAGTGTTTTTAAGCTTTCATTGTAGAAATGTTTCACCTCTTTAGTTAGGTTTATTTTTAAAGATTACTGTGAATGGGATTGTTTTTCTAATGTCTTTCTCAGAATGTTATTGGTATATAGAAAATCCACTGGTTGGTGTGTGTGTGTGAGGGGGGGGGGGAATGGTGAGAGCATTTGCCTGTGCTTGTGATATGGAGCCCAGGGATCTCAGAGATTCTCTGGAGTCTTCCTCCATCTCTCTCCATCCATCTCTGCTCTTTCCCTGACACCCCTTGCATGATCACAGATGCTTCTATACTGATGCTGTGGGTCTGAGCTCAGACCTTTATGCTTGTGCAGCAAGGACTCACCTCCTGAGCCATCTCCTCATCCCAGGCTAGTAGTTTTAGTGAAACAAATATATAAACAAATATATATATACGTGTGTGTGTGTGTGTGTGTGTGTGTGTGTGTGTGTGTGTGTGTGTTGTTACTGGGCATTGTACTTGTCAATAAGAAACTGTCTGGTCATTCTACTTGTCCATTTATTGATTGGACTAGGATTTTTTTGGTATTTAGTTTTTAGTCCTTTATATATTCTAAATATTAATAACTTGCTACATATACAGTGGCGGAAATACTCCCTGAATTCTATATTGTAGACTCTCTCTTCACTCTTGGTAATCATTTCTTTTTATGCGCAGAATCGTTGTAATTCATAGAATTACAAAGTCAACATGTACTTGAAGTCAACGTGTGTGTTGGTTTTTTTGTTACTTTGCTGAAATTCAGTTATCAAGTCAGAGTTTTCTGATGGAACCCTGGGGTTTTTGTTGTTGTTGTTGTTTGTTTGTTTTTCTTTCTTTTTTTTATCTAGTTTATTGCTTTATTCTAGCACATTGCAAATCCTGCTTCTAGAATATCTCTCAAAGGCCTTTTTTTTTTTTTAAAAAAAAAAAACTTTTTATTTATTTATTTATTTATTTGTCTTGGTGTTTGCCTGGAACTGGAACTACAGACAGTTGTTAGCTGCCATGTGGGTGCTGGGAATCGAACCCGGGTCCCCTAGAAGAGTAGACAGCGCTCTTAACCGCTGAGCCATCTCTTCAGCCCCTCAAAGGCCTTTTTATATGGTTCATTCCTGTTCTTGCACTTAATCACGTTGGTTAAAGCTCCAGGGCTTTATTACAAAAGGAGCTGATGCTAGAGAGGGCCCTCTCCAGTCTTTCTGTGTCCTCTTCCTTCCCAATATATAGCTCCAGGGGAGGTTGGTGGGCCATTAAGGAAGGAGTGTCTGGGAGAGTGAAATATAGTAGTATTTTCTCCAAAGTCCTCCAAATTCTTCTGGCTGCTGTTAAGAATTTTCTAATTCTCATTTTCAAGATCCTCCATATCTACATCCTTGGGAGCTTTTATCTTCTTTTGTTGTTTGGGCTGTGGCTCACTAGTCCTGGTTGACTTGGAGGGAGCATCCACTTCCATGGATGCTTTTTCTTTCTGGGCAAAGCGGATTTGCTGCAGGAGTTTCCTGCGCTTCTTCCCGGATAGTGTGATGTTGGCATGTGCACTGGATGCTCGCTTCTTGAGATGGTGCCTCGTAGTCAGCCCTTCGTCTATCACGGCCCCAACCACCTGGCGCTTCCGTCGCCGATCCCTGCTCAGCACCCTCCGGCACTTGAACAACTTCTTCTTCAGCTCCGTCCGGGGAAGATTGATCTTTCCTCCTGGAGGTCCCATAGCTTCCTTGGGAGGCTCGCACTCAGAGGCTCACCGTTTGTTTGTTTTTCAAGGCAATGTTTTTCTGTATAACTGCCCAGGTTGTCCTGGAACCCACTCTGTAGCCAAAGATGACTTGGAATTCACAGAGATTCTCCTGCTTCTGCCTCCCTCCTCAGTGCTGGGATTAAATCCTGTGCCACCACACTTGGCTGCTTTAGGGTCTTTAAAGCATGGATCATACTGTTTGCAAATAGAGAAACATTGATGTGGTAGGAATGTTCTCTGTGTACTGTGAATAAAGAACTATTTTGGCCTGTGTAGAGCACCATAGAAGTGGGTGGAGAATCAGAGCACAAGCAGGTAGGAAGAAGGGTGGAGTTTGCCAGTCGCCATCTGTCCCCGAAGAAGCAGCATGTAGGAGAAACAGGTGAGCCACGGGCTGTGGCCACGTGGTGGGAAGATTAATGGAAATGGGTTGAATTAAGATGAAAGAGCTAGCTAGTAATGTGCTTAAGACATGGGCCAACAGTGAAAAGTATGTAAGTGTCTGATTCATTTCTTTGAGGGACAAAAGCCGCGGCACGTGCCAGGTCACAAACCTTCCGGACCCAAAATGGGCCTGGGAAACTAAATACAACACATTGACTTTTTCTTTTCCTGTTTGGATTGCTTTTACTTCTTTTTACTTCCTTTCCTACTATCCTGGATAAGACTTCAAGTTCTATATTTTATACATTACAAAGACTCTGCATATAAAGGGAAATGATTAACAGAGTGAATCTACAATATGGGGTACAGGGAATATCTCCGCCAGCTATATATGTGACAAGTTATTAATATCTAGAATATACAAAGAACTAAAAGCCAATATTAAAAAAGCTAGTCTGATGGGCAAATGGGATAAATAGATAGTGATGAAGTATAATGCTCAGTAACTACATAAAAAAATACTCGGGGGGGGGGCGGGGGCTGGAGAGATGGCTCATCGGTTAAGAGCACCGTCTGCTCTTCCAGAGGACCCGGGTTCGATTCCCAGCACCCACATGGCAGCTAACAACTGTCTGTAGTTCCAGTTCCAGGCAAACACCAAGGCAAATAAATAAATAAATAAAGTGGTTTTTTTTTTTTTTTTTTAATACTCGGCCTTAACTACCAGACAAATAAAAATCAAAACTACAGTCTCAGATTCTGTCTCATCCCAGTCTGAATGACCATCATTAAAAACAACAACTACAACATAACAAAACAATAACAAATGTTGGTGAGAATGCTGGGCAAAAAGGCCAGTATGTAAACCAGCATGGAGGCTCCTCAAAAATGTAAAACCCAAACCACCACCCAGTCCAGGTACACTGCTCCTGGGAATACACCCAAAGGGACTGACTTCTGAACACTACTGAGATACCTACAGGTCCATATTGATTACTGCATTGCTCCAAGTATCCAAGTTAGGACTCTGGCTAGGCATCCATTAATAGATAAATGGATAAAGAAAATGTGTTTATCTACACAGTGGAGTGTATTCAGGCATTAAACAGAACAAAATGATATCATTTGCTAGAAAATGGAAGTAAAGATAATCATATTAAATAAAGTAAGTCAGAATCAAAAAGACAATTATTGTGTGTTTTCTCTCCAGTGTAGGACCTAGATCTTATACCATGGAATATCTGGGAGGAGGAGGGACCATCAGGAGAGGGAAAGGAAATTAGGAGAGAGGATGGAGGTGAGGCTAGTCAAGGGCGCACTTGACCCAAGTGTCGCTCTGAAATCCATTCTTTTCTACAATGAATACTAACAGTGAAAGTTAAGGCAGCAGGAGCAGAGTGAATCCATCCTTCGGGCATGGAGATCACTGCTGTTTCAGGGTCCTCAGCTCTCTGACTGGAGAGTACAGTGCTAAATCATCCTGGCTGGCTTAGATTACAGAGCCCCAGATTTTTTCTCGGTCCTCCTGACTGCTTCACTCTGTCCACTATGTTTTGTGTGTGAAAGACCCCAACTCATGCATGCAGACATTTTGAAGAGAGCACCTAAGTCTCAAACTTGAGGGTCTTTGAGTCTGCTAAGCGAAGCAGACATCCCCTGTTATAACAGGACTGACCCTAATAGGGGTAGTTGTTGTTGTTCCCCGCCAGGGGCCAGTTCGCTAAGACCTCTGCCCCATAATACTCCACCATCCTAGGTTGACTCACGTCTGGCTTCAATCAGACCCTCAGGAAATATGTTCAGTCTTATAGTCAACCAGGGTCCTACCCAGCCTCAAGCAGGAAGTGTTCTTGCTGTTTTTAGCCAAACAGACCCCTGACACAGCAAACAGACTTCTGATACTGCAACTATAGTTGCTGGCCAGATGTCATGAGCCAATCTTAAGATTATTCCTGTACCAATGAGAGTCTATACCCAATCACTTCAAGGTACACTTAACCATAGCTGGAATTCCCATAATTTTGCTTAAAGAAAGCCTAAAAGTTTCTCTAGGTCACAATTTGTCACTCTGTCAGATGGTTTGACCCTTACATGCTGGAATTTTTGCTCTCAAGAATTAAACATTCTTATTGATTGCATACATGTCTAATGGTCTTTTATGGGATGTCTTATGGACCCTAACACCAAGAATGTTCTACTGCTGGGGAGATTCTTTTCTTTTGAAACAGCACTTGATGTCTTGGAACTTGCTATGTAGACCAGACTGGTCTTGAACTCACAGAGATTCACTTGCCCCTGTTTCCTGATTGCTAAGATTAAAGGCATGCACCATCATGGCCAACTTCTAAGAAGATTTTTCTAAGAAGAAGCAAAAAAATTATTATTGCTTTTGATGGCACATGCCTTTAATCCTAGCACTCAGGAGGCAGAGGCAGGTGGATCTCTGTGAGTTCGAGGCCAGCCTGGTCTACAGGGTAAGTTTCAGGACAGCCAGGGTAGTGATACAGAGAAACACTGTCTCAAAAAACAACAAAACAAAACAAAAATTATTACTTTATTTTATGTGTATGGGTGCTTGCATGTATGTCAGGTATCTTGTGTGTAGGGCCCAGCGAGGCCAGAAGAGGTTCAGAGGGACACTAAGGGTCCATTGCACCTGCCATTTACTCTGGCACTTAGGTCTTGCAATTATTTTTTTGTAAATATTTTTTATAATAGTGATTGCTATCTGAGATTTATGAGGTTGCTCTTTCTTTTGGAATTTTAGAACCTTATTAGCATAACCTCAGTCATAAGATTTTCCTGGCAAACCTGGAATTCTTATAATGACTCTTTGCTTAGTAATGGTTCCTTATGACAACTCCTACTTATTAAGAGATTTTGGTATGTGGGAACTGATTTGCTAAATGGCCTTTTATGTACAATAAACAGAGCTACAGAGCTCCAGGTTTGTCAGTCCATTGAGGTTGTTTTCCTCTGCTGCTTTTGCTAGGCCTGAGTTGCATTTTGGAATGGCCCTCTTTCTTCCACTGACCTTTGCAAAACAGAACACAGTGTTAGATGTTATAGATGGTTGTGAGCTGCCATGTGAGTGCTGGGAACTGAATCTGGGTCCTCCAGAAGAACAGCCAGTGCTCTTAACTGCTGAGCCATCACTCCAGCTGCAGAAGATTTTTATATCAGCATTTCTGTAAGATTTAAACTGAGATTTTATTTTCTTGAAGGTGGCAGACAGCACTCTGACTCTCGCTAAGCCTTTGCTGGGACTCGGTCGCTGAGACCACTCCAGATCTTAATGGCTACTGTGCTGATATGCAAGACTTGGCCCTCTGAAGAGCAGCCTCACTGGGATTTGGAGGGAACAAGAAGGATGAACTGAGGATGCCCTTCTGCTAGGATGTAAGTTGATGCAGACCATAAAACGGAGTGGGCATCCAGTTCCTCCCTGGGTCACAAGTGTGATAGAAATGGCATCACTATCCTGGGAGTATGAGTCCTTCCATTAAATGCTGCTCCCATTGTTCTGATTTGAGTTCTGAGGGGACCTGCCCTAATATTGGGGTGGTGAGTCCCTGATTTGGCACACATTTATAATGCAGAAGATGGTTCAGGATTTGGAGGACAAGTGGACCCTAGGCATGCAAAATTAGTCACTAATGTCCTATGAAGAGTTTGCTTGCTATATAATAGTGGTGTCATGCCTAATGGCTAAGTAAATTCTGAGGACTCCCAGCTTTCCAGCATACCATTTTGATGCACTCCTTTGTAAGTTGGATGTTTCCTGTGGTCCTGTGCCCATTGCTGTCTGTCTTCCTGCTCTGTAGAGGGGCTGGAATGTATGGAGGGAATAGCTGGGTCCCTGTGACCAACAGAGGGTACTGGCAGAGATGGGAGGAGGGGTGGCATAGGTGTTTCTTCCTGGCTCCTGACCTCCCTGGCACTGCACTGTTGGCAACAGCTGTGCCCTTCACCATACTGCCTCTCGGTTACAGCTCAGCCATGACCCCAGTCACTTACTCAAATAACCTGGTGTTCTTCCCCAAATCCATCAGTTACAACTCGTAACTGAAGGGACTCTAGCCAGCTCAAGCACTGTAAACAAGGATATAATGGGCCTTGTCCTCCCCCATCCCGTCTGCCTCACTGAAAACTGTTAGATCCCATTCCTAAAGCTAGTCACCATGGTCTACTCCATTATCTGGCCACTTCCTCCTCCTGAGGCTGACCACCAAGGTTCAGATCTCAAAGTATTAAAGTCCAGTAGTCAAAAGCCCCCTTTGGGCTGCCCTAACTAACATAACACCTCCTCCTAACACAGGTTTCCCCTTTATAAACCGCCATCTTCCTATGAGCCATGTCTATCTCCTCTCTACCCAGAGGCCTCCTTTGTGCCTACTCCAGATTTCCCTCCCCCCTCCCTGTTCCCTTCCCCTCTTCCTCATCCTCTGCCTCCTGTCTTTGTCTCTTATTTTCCTGTCCTTTGCCCCTCTGGGGCAAATAAATCTCACTTGTGCTGACAACTTGTTCTTGGGGTGTCTTGTGCCGAATACCAGTGGCTTCAGTAACAGTTATTATTGTATTAGGCTCTGGCCCACACTATTGGGCCTAACCCCAACGTTCTGACCCACAGACCCACAGTTTTGCAGTTCCACAGACACACACAGACACTTATATTAATTTTACACTGATTGACCTAGGGCTCAGGCATATTACTTGCTAACTCCATCTTAACTCAACCCATGATTCTTACCCTGTTCAGCCCTGTGGCTTGGTACCTTTTCTCAGCAGCATTTCAACTTCTTTCCTCTGAAGCTCTTGACATCTCTGCAGGTGTCTCTGCTCTGTTCTGAGATGTTCCCAAAGTTTTCTTAGTCTGGTAACCCCACCCATACTTTCTGACTGCCTTTGGCCACTCAGTGTTTTTTTATTAAACCAGTGGACGGGACAATTATTTACAATGGAACAGAATACATTCCCTACTACAAGTTATGGCTTTTAACTGTGCTAGACCCAGAATGGCATGACACCTATGTTGGTTTCCTTAATACAAGTCAACAGTGCCTTTATAAAATTCTTTTAAAAAGCAGAACGAGGTCCAGCCCCTTTAACTCCATCCCTCAAGAGGCAAGGGCAGGGGCAGGTGGATTTCTGTGTTTGGAATCAGCTTGTATTAAAATTGAAACCCTGTCTCAAAAAAAAGGAAACCAAAATGGTCAAACAGCATGGTAACAAGCCTTTCTGCCACCACAGACTCTTCTCCACAGTTGCTCTCAGAGGTTTGCCTGTGATGGCCAGATTTCTCTTTCACTATGAATGGACTGGAGACAGGTGAAGAAGAAGCTTTTGCAGGACACAGAGACACCTCATAAAAAGACCTGGGAGGGAGGTAGAAGTGTGTCCTCCTACTCAGAAAAGTTAGGGGTCTGCAGGAGAGGTGGGGGTCACCTGCCAGCAGGAGAAACTTTGTCTGAGCTGCCAAACCCAGGCCCTCTAGAGGTTACCCCACTAATGCATTTTCCTTAATTGCTCTAGTATTAATAAAAACTTGGGAGTTATAAATTGAGATAAAATCCTGGTAAGTCTAAGGCACATTGGAGGAACAGTCGGCTGACTCTGCAATCCATATTTTCCAGATCCAAAAGCCCTGGAAATCTTCCCAAGCCTTTACTTATCTCTTCCTGTCCCTCTCTGACTTCCTCTGTCCTCCAACATATCTAAAGCTAATTTTAGTCAGCCAATTGCTGACTCTGTCCTTTGTTCAAAGAATAACTTCATTGGCACAGCAGAGTGGCAGGTGGGAACAATCCTCCTGCAACACCCTATGCTACAGTGGCAAGCTGGAAAACAGCCATGAACACTGGGGCTACTGGAGGTGTGAGCGGGACCAGAAACCTCTATTGTCATCATTGGGCAGGGGTCTGGTGGCCCTTGAACCAAGTGGACACTGGGGACTATCAGTCCAGACCAGATTAGGGCCCATCTTTGTGGCCTCACTTACCTTGCCACCTCTTTAAAGCTCTGTGGATAACTTTATTCTGCAGTAGGGGTTGGACCATCTCTCTAGCCCTGGAAACACACTTTTCTCCTTCCCTTAAGTGCTCTCTCCAATTCTCCTCCTCTTCCTCTGTCTGTGGTACATTTAACTTTTGAAGCTAGAGACGTGGGAGGTTGGAGATGGGAAACAGGATTGAATGTCAGGCTAAAATGTATGAACTTGATCTTGTAGGTGCTAGGATGGGGTATGCTGACATGTGAAACGAAGTCTAGGTGCTTGGCTTGACTTGGGGTGTGTAGCTGCTTAGGGAGATGGGGATGAAAGGAATATGTGGGAGTCACTGGCTCTTGGGGCAAGGGGCTGCTCAAGGCTTCTTCCTGGGGTCAAGTGAGCCTTGAGTTGGATCCTATTTTCCTGCTAGGCACTCAGTAGAGGCCTTTGATCCCGAGTTCTAAGAAAATGGCTCAGTTGCTTACATGGATATATCTTTCCTGCATTTTCTTTGTTCTGTTAGGTGACTTTATGTTGGACATCCTGACTAACCCTTCATTTTCCCTCTGACATTTTCCATCATTTTGCTTTAAATTCTAGTTTCTGGAGCACAAGGGTAATGCTTCATTATTTCTACCGACTAACACATTAAGGGGACAGGGCATAGTGCTTACTTCACAAACCTGAGGTCCTGAGCTTGGAAAGCCAGCACTGGAAAGGTCAGGCTTGGTGGTAGAGTTGGTGGTGGTGTGAGCTGGAGGGTTGCTAGTCTCCTTGAATCCCTGACTTCCAGATTCAGTGAGAGACCCCACCTCAAAAAAGTGAAGCAGAGATGTAATTGAGAGACACCTGTGATAATATTTTGTGTATCTTCTAAGAAATAAAGCTTGCTGAATGAAGATCAGAGGACAGAGCCAGCCACAGAGTTAGCCATAGAGGTCAGGCAGTGGTGTCTCATACCTTTAATTTTAGCACTTGGGAGGCAGCGATTCATCTGGATCTATGTAAATTCAAGGCCAGCCTGGACTACACAAGGTTAATCCAGTCTAAAAGAGAAACAGAGCTAGGCAGTGGTGGCACATGCCTTTAACCCCAGCACTAGGAAGGTTGAGACAGAAAGTGACATGCCTGGGCAGAGAAAGGAATATAAGGTGGAAGGAGACAGGATTTAGGCCCGTTGTTTCCCTACATTTCCTTTCAGTCTGAGGACTCATGGAGACAGGATCCTCCCCTCTCAGCCTGAGGATTCAGTACTGAAGTTTCCTTAGTGGCTTGTTCCTCTGCTTCGCTGACCTTTCAGCTTTACCCCAATATCTAGCTCCGAGTTTTTATTGTAAGGCCAATTAGGATTTGTGTGTCGACACTTGATATGGGCCCCTGGCTTCTATACACATACATGAACACACACACAAATGTAGATGTGATTTGGATTTTCTACTTGCTGCTTTTAAAGGGCTTTGCTGGGGATGCAAAAGTCTTTTAACAGGCTTTTCCTAGGGAGATGTAATACACACATCTTTTCTCCTTAGAAAGGGAACCTGTGACAGGCCAAGGTTGTGCCAATGTTGTTTGGGTTTTTTTGTTTTTGTTTTAGTTTTTAAATGGAATTAATAACAGGAATATAAGCGAGGCGTTACTTACAACAAGATGGGGTGGGCTTTGTCACCAGAGAGACACCCCTCCTGTTATACCTGCGTGTAAGAATTTCCACCAGGGAGGCTGGACATGCTGTGAAGAACGGGGATTTTATTGCCACATACAGAACCTGGGTAGATTACCTAGCTCTGGCGCAGCAGAAGGGGTAAGAGACGGTTGCCCCGATGGGCAGGGGTTTAAAAAAAAAAAACAACAAAAAACCAAACAAACAAAAAAAACCTACGTAATCAAGATGTGACACACCTTGACGAACCAGGATTGGGCAAAGGGGTAAGGTGCAGCAGTCATTGGAGTTTTCTGGCGCAAATCTAACCTTTGAATCCATTGGCTGCTGCAGAAGTTCACTCACAGACCTGGGCCCTGCCCCCAGAATGAATCTAGATCCTTACACTCCCCCCACCCGCCCTCCCCCAGTATGGCTGATGACTTAGGAACATTGTAACCCTGGAACTGTCTAAGCAAGGGCAGACACACTGATAATCTGTTCTCCCCAGTCTGCCTGGTGAGTCTCTGCCCCCAGCAACTGTTTATTCCTTTTTATCCTGCTGGGTAGAAGCCTTCAAGAATCTTTGAAGTCGTGACTTGTTGTTTGTTTGCCTCAGGGAGCCTCTTCTTCCTTCCAGGGCAAATGTTCAATATGGAGGGAATGTTGCAATTCACAGGAAAATTCCATCTAACAGGTACATACACTTTACATATCACAAAAATCCACCCATTTTAAGTGCACAGTTAAAAGCTGTTTCTTGTAAAGAAGGACAGACTGTTTTTTAAAGCACCTTTTGGTTTATAGCAAAATGGAACAGAAGGTACATGGGTTTGCCACGTACCCAGCCAGATACACAAACAGCCTCCCTTACAACCCGCACCAGTTACATTTGTTACACTCAGTGTGCCTGTGCAGACACATCTTTATCACCCGCCTCCATGGTTTGCCCGAGGGCTTACTCTTAGGGTTTGTATTAGTCAGGGCTCTCTAGAGTAAAGGTTCTCAGCTCTCCTACTGCTACACCTCTTTAATACACTGCCTCACGGTGTGGTGACTGCCAACCATTATTTTCTTTGCCACTTCATAACTGTAACTTTGCATGAATCCTAATGTAAATATCTGATATGCAGGATATCTGATATGCTACCCCAGTGAAAGGGTCATCTGATCCTATTCAGATACCCACATTCTTGGATCTGGAGGTTTCTACCTGCCTCCCAGCCAATTGAATTGACCTCTCCCTGGTTGCAGTCCTAAGGTCTCTGCTCATCCCTTTCTCTGGCTCTTGTCTGTGTGGCCTGCTAGGTCATGTCTGTTCTGACTCCTGCTTGTAGACTGAGTTCTTTCTTCCCTCTGTCCTGCCCTTAGGCCAGTTTACTGAGCTCTTAATTTTATTACTGTATTTTGGTTCCATTTGACTCCTTTTTTTCCTGCAGTTTGCTGAGACTTTCTGTATGTCTTCCGTTTCCATTTTGAATGTGTTTGTCATTTCTCACTGAGGTGGTTTTTCATGGCTACTCTATTTTTCTTTTTCTTTCTTTCCTGTTTTTGGTTAGATTCTTCTAAAGCAGCTCTGTTTCATGCCAAACTCTGTCAATCACTGCCATTTAGTTTGAGATCTTCCTGGCGCTAGGTATAATAAGCACTCTTATGGACATTTAATGTAATGCTGTAAGGAAATGCATTATTTAAAGCTATTTTAGTTGGCTTCCTTTGATGCCCTTGTCACAGAAGAAGGGGATGACACTGCTTTCTTTCTGCCAGACAAGGGTAGAAATCCACATTCCTTATTCTGCTTCCTTGGACTCCCACTGGGGTTTGACTGGTGGACAGAGGGCACCTTTTAACATGAATGGCATCAGTGGATGACACTGTTGGTCATTGGGCAGCTAGCTCCCTGCTTGGCTTTTGCTGACACCCCAAATAAGACATATTTGAAACTCTTTATCCTTGTTTCTATGGCGTGGTTGGGTGGGGTGATGGGCTTCTCTGTGATCTTTGTCTAAGATAAATAATGTTAAAGAGTTTTCTGCTTGCCAGGCCTCTCTAGCTATTTTTCTCCCTTTTGCAGGGTGTGTTCTGATTGTCCCATTGTTATATAAAATGTATAAATGTTTCCAGAGGGATGAGTCCATCATGGCAGGGAGGCATGGCAGCTGCCCAGCACGGTGGCCAGAGCAGAAAGCTGAGGGTTCATATTCTCAACTGCATACACAGGCAGAGAGATGGAGGGGGAGAGTATAAACACTCAAAGCCCACCCTAGTGTTGTCCTTCTTCCATCAGGGCCCCAGCTCCTAAGATTCCCCCGCAACTCCAACACCCAGGGACTAAGTGTTCAGATGTCTGTCTAGGGGAGACATTTCTCATTAAAAGCACCATCACCACCACATACAGGTTGCCCGTTCTCCAGTACCTGGCCAGAAGAAGTGAGATGAAGAGAAAGTCTGAGGAGGCTGCATCATGAACTTTCTGGCCCTCGTTCTCTCTTCCTTTTGGAGTCTTTATATGTTTGTCTTACACATGATAGTTGTGTATATATTGTGGTATGTTGTGTGTATAGTGTTTTTATTTGTCTCTGTGTGTATTATGTATGTGGTATATTGTGTGTGCATGTAATGTACTGATAAGTATATTGTGTGTGTGCTATATGATGTGTGTTGTGTTGTGTGGGTATGGTATATTGTGTATGATATATGCACATGAGTGTTAGTGCCTGTGCCCATGGGGCAGTCAGGACAGGATGCCTAATACCTTTATCATTTATTCTCTGTTGTATTGCTTTCTGCTTTGAGACAGGTTCTCTTGCTGCGCTGGAAGCTTTTCCACTATGCTGACTGGCCTGATCCATCAGTCTGTACCTCCAGTTCTGGGATTATAGGCAAGTGCAGCCATGACCAAAGGTTTACATGGGTCTTGGGATTTGAACTCAAGTCCTTATGCTTGCAGAGCAAGGGCTCTTACCCACTGAGCCACCTTCCCAGCCATTTGTCATTAGCTCATGGAAGAAGGAAATACATCATCACTCGACTTTCCTGCAGTTGGAAACTCCTTAAGCCATCATGAAATGGTGTAACTTACATGCAGTGTTATACACCAGTTCCTCCATACATGTGTACCTGAGAATCACTCCCAGAGAAAACTCCACCAGGCTCCCTTGCTCCAGACAGATGTATTTTAATTTTTATCACACACACACACACACACACACACACACACACACACACACACTCCAGTTGGCTGCAAATAGGTTGGTGGCCGGAGAGGAAATGGTGGCCAGGGCTGTCAGGTTCCTTTATCTGTTCCTCAGGAAGAGTGGCCTAGACTCTGTGGGTCACATGCAAATCTGCTCAGGCTTATTGGCTGCTGTGCTCTTCCTCTATGGCTCATGTGTCATAGCTGCAGTGGCCTGGCTGGGCTAGACGCAGTAGGGAAGCTCCACTCTGCCATCAGCTCCTTGTTGGAAGCAGAAGCACGTTCTAAGCCTTTTGACATTCTCCTTCCTGACCTCTGGGGTCAGGAGTTCATTTCTAGCTGCTCAACTTCACTTTACAGTAACTCTGCATTGATTTCATCAACAAGCTGCTGCTATATAGATTGCTGCAACTGCGGGATCTATTTTGCAGTCTTGTCATAGTCTAGGAGGTCATAAAGGGGTATTGCAATTGCTTGGGACTCCTTCAGAAACAGGATAGAGGGAGGGATGGAGGGAAGGGTGGGAGGTGATTGAGTGCATTAGCGGGCAGGTGGCCTTGGCTGTGAGTTATGTGGATTGCTTCAGTTCCTTTATCTATAAAGTGAAGCCAATAGCCCCACCTTTGGAGGAGTTGGGTGGGTGTTAGAGGTTCTCATCTGAAGGATTCAGCACATCAGAAGGAGCCCCCTAAATATACAGACTAGTTATTATCTGCATAGTAACTATAGAAAAGGACTTCCTTGCCTCCCTAAACCTGTTCCCTAAGGTCCTACTGCACTAGGGCTCAGTTTTTCCTTTGACAAAGAGGAAGGAGGGGGGCCATGGGGTCTGAGAGTCACTGTAAGGCTCAAGGGTGCTGGCAAGGTCTGGGCACAGTGAGGCAGGAGCACCACATTGGCCATTTGGGAGACAGCTTGAGTCAGGGAAGTGGCTCCACCCAATGAGATGACAGAACCGGTATCCGAACAGAGGCCAGTCTGGTGCCAATGCCTGGTGCTGCCAGAATCCCACACTGTCCTCCTGCTGGTCTGATCTGTGTAGGAGAGCAAGGCCAGCTGGTCAGAGGAGGGCCATGTACAGAGAGGTCCGGAGCACCATGTACAGAGGCCCAGAGCACAGCCAGCTCCCAGATCTGTTCTTTCCTGTCTGGACCTCGGACCAGCTGTATCCGGTCTCCTCTCACTCCTGAGGGGTCTTAGGGGCCTGGATCCAGCTGGGAAGTGTGTGGTGTTGTAGTACAGGGACCACCAGGCCATGTTTCTCAACTTCTTGGCTGCCTGGACTTTCCTGACAGTCATGGTGGGCAGCATGGAAGCTGGCACAGGGTTGGTACTGAGAAAGAGAGCCATCTGGAGCCAAGCTTCAAATTTAACTTGGGGGCAGAGATGATCTGTGAGGATGGGGTGGCTGCCAGTGGTCAGGAAGTCCATCCCATCCCCATCCTCTGTGCTTGGCCACTGTGAATATCCAAAAGGATGCTTAAGTTGTCTTATGGCTTTGCCACTATCACCTCCTTCTCCCTTCCTTGATGTCTCCAACATCAATTAGTGTCCCCATCCCACTCAACCTCTGCTTTCCGACCCCACAACTGCTCTTCTGGACTTAACAGCTGTGGATGTGGGCAGACCATGTTTGAATTTTCTTCTTCTGACTTCCTTAAAACTTTGGTAAATGTTTACGGGGTTCCCCCAAGCCTGGCTGTTATAGCTGTTGAAAGTTAGTTCCCGGTGGGGCTGGGGAAATGGTTTAGTGGTAGAGATCATCTGCCATTCTTCTAGAAGACAGCGTTCACATCAGGCAGCTTACCTGTCACTCCAGCCCTGGGGACACAGCACACTATCCCAGCTTCAGCAGGCATCTGTGAACACGTGGCACACACTCATGTATACAAGTAAGTCTTTTGTTTGAAGCCCCACATAAGAAACTGTTATAAATGCCAGGCATGGAGGCATATGCTTTGTCAGCTATAGGGAGGTGGGGATCTTCAGCGTGGGAGTTAGAGACCAACCTGGGCAGCCTAAGGAGCTCCGGGCAGTAGTGCCTTTTCACAACAGCTGATAAATCAGCTTAAGGGACAAAAAGTCTGTGTGGGCTTGTGGGTAAAGGGATCATAGTCCATCTTGCCGGGGAAGGAATGGCGGCTCTGTCTGTGGCCTGGGAGCTGGTCGTGTGGCTTGTTATCACTCGGCAGACAAGGAAGCAGCAATGCTAAGGCCTGTACTACTGTGAGGTCGACCTGACTAAAGTGAAGGGAACAACGAGGAGCCACAGATGAACAGATGCAGGCTCAGAAAACCTGGGATTGGGTGGGCCATGCGCTCTGATGGAGATGCTCCAACAGCCTGGGAGCTTCAGCATGTTTTATTTATACAGCAGAATGAAGAGGCAGATTAGCAAATATCCAAGGCAGGGTAGTGGTAGGGTGGTGGTGGTGGTGTCTGGAGAGGTGTGGTCTCAGGCCATAGTCATGTGGGAGAAGGAAGCTGTGGTTGGTTCTTTCTACATACTGGCAACATAGGAACAGATTAGGGAAAGGCCTTGTCACTCCCATGGGTCTGTGGCACTGGGGCCCTTGACATGGCCATGCTCATGTCAGCAATCCACATCCACTCAGAACTTCTTCCACTCCCCTAAACAGCAGGAACCAGGATAAAAACCCATAAGACAGGCCTCTGAGGGGTCCGCCAACTAATAATAGCTCTGTCCAATTAACCACAGGTCTGTGGTAGCTGTTTAACCAAAAATATTTATTTATAAGTAGATACTTGGGATGCTCTACATTTTCCTTTTAATAAAAAATAACTAAAATTCTGATTTATTTAAAATAGAAAGTCTAACCTTTAACATTAGTGGCTCGCCACTGGAACCCTGGCTTGAAAACCTGGGTCAATACCCTGAACCTTGTCATCATGACAAGGGACTATCCAAAACAGTGTGTGTGTGGGGGTCCCTCCAGCACTTGGCTCTGGGCATTCTGTTATAATCAGAGAGCAGTGTGGTCACGTTCTTTTCTGCTAAAGCAGTCTGTGAACTTGCTTGTGCCAGGTCTTTGCTTATGTGCTTCCCTGAGCTGGACTCTCACTTTTCTTTAGTCTGCTCTGAGTTCTGGAACAAGGCTCAGTGACAGAGTCTGAATGAGGGGTTTCCCAGGCTCCTCAGCATGGGCCTTTGTTGACTTTCTCCTTTGCATAGGGCCTTTGAATTCCTGGGGCAGGGGCCTGTCAAAAGATCCAGTTACAACACATTTAGTTTAAAGAAGGAATTTGCTTCTATTTGCAATTCTGAAAATCCGGCAACACTTCATTTTTATAAACGAGACTAAATTTTTTGATGAGCTAAGCAGATGAGGATGGCTTCATGGGCAGAAAATGGGTGAAACAGAACCAAAATGTGGGTTGGTTTTCCCAAGTTAATAAGCTGTAAAGGCTGAAGCAGAGGGGCTTTGTCACCTGGGCTGAAATGACTCCTCTGAGGGTCTGGCTGTTATCTCTCCTGACTTACCTGAAAGTACATGAACCTCTCAGTTCTTGGGGGTATGAACCTTGTCACAGGTGACTGCAGAGTGCCAGCAGATAGCTTCTTTAAATCTTAATGGCATAGCCAATGCTTGGTGCATAAAATAAAGAGGAGCACAGGGAAGGCTCTAGAAGGTTTTCTGAGCCCCCAGGACTTGGGGGCTGAGCCCCCTGTTAATAGAACATGATGAGAGATGTTAGAGAAGACTATACAAGGCAGACAACGGTGTGATGTGGGGCTCGAACACATGAAGGGCAGAAGAGTTCCTTAGGGGTGCCACTGAGAGGGCTGTTCAGCTTTCAGAACCTCACTTTCCTTTTGGAAGAATGTATACTGGTCACTGTGTTGTGGGAAATCAACTGAGGCCCTGGCTCCCATGACAACACACTGAGAACCTTAAATTGCTAAGCAAAAGCTGCACCACTATTATTATTATTAGTGGCTATTTTTTATTTTAGAAAGCCCAGCATCATTCTGGTGCTGTAGAAAACTTGAGAAGCAATCTGGGGGGGGGGGGCAGGGCTTAGGCGATTGCAGGCACCAGTACTCTCTAGTCATGGTCTAAATTTGGAGGATATCCCAAATTTCCTTGCTCTTCTGTCCTAAGACAAAGTGTTCCAGGGATTCATGGTCAGGTAATAAAAACAGACAGTTAACGGGAAAGCCACTCCCAAGAATGGGAGAGGGTTAATGAGCAGGCCCAAGTCTAGGCTCATGACCTTCATAGGTCGTTTATGTAACACCTACTTGTCCCAGGTTTGGCACCATAGGTTTTCACCAACATGCTCTGTTTGTTGTGTGTAGCCCAGTAGGGAAAGGTTCGAGTCCCTCTCTGCCATCATGTTAACAGTGTTGTCTGTTGCTATCTCCACATCCCCATCTATAATGAGATCTGATACCCTCTTCTGTACACTGTATACATAATAACCTTAAATTTGTCATATGTAGCTTGTGCTTGTACAGAGGCTCTTGTGAGACCTTGGGACAGGCCTTGTTGTAGCTGCATGCCACAGGCTTGACATTTTGTAGCTCAAGCCTACATGCCACTCTGTATCAAGACGCACTGATGAGACACAACTAGAAAGTTGTTTTTTTGCTCCATTTCTGTGTTCTAGAGCCTTTTAAAGCTTTCTCAGGCTTCATGTGGGTGTATGTGTTCTACACTGAAATACCATTTGTAATATGAGTTTCTGGCCTGGACTAGCTCAGGTCTCAAATAATCACACAAAGTCTTATATTAATTACATGCGATTTGGCCTATGGCCCAGACATATTACTTGCTAACTCTTACTCTGAAACTAACCTATGATTAGCAAAGTGGCTCAGTACTTTTTCTCAGAGCATTTTTGTCTTCTTTCTTCTGCATCGGCCTGGCATCTCTGATCTGTTCTTCCTCTTCCCAGATCTTTCTTAGTGTGGTAGTTTGATAGCCTCATCTATACTTCCTGTCTGCCTTCTGACCAATCAGCATTTTATTAAACCAGTAGGAGGTACAAATATTTACAATGTACAAGAACATAATCTCACAGCACACTCCCTTGGATCCAGGGAAGCATTTATACTGACCAAAGAGAAAATTTACCAAATGCCACTGTTGGATAGGATGTTCTATTGGAGAATAATCGTTTTGTACACCATGAAGGTGCCCTTTTTGTACACTGCTGCCCTTTTCCTGCTGTATTCTCCCACCCCAGGCTGAGGCAGCCATACTCTCCTGGTCTCTTGCTCCCAATAGATCTCTTGAATGAGGTTTGGGTGTTGACCATCTTTCACAGGGAGCAGCTACTGAGGGAGCCTTCCCCTAGCAGAGCAGAGTTGTTACAGGCTGAGAAACCAGAGCAGGACTGTAACAACTTCACTGGGGAGGCCTCTCCTGCGGGAGCAGGGCTGTTATCATTGGAGAAGCCTTTCCCTGAAGCAGGACTGTAAATTTCTACAAATGCTTACTGTGACTGGATGTATTCATCAGCTCTGAATACTGCCTGAATACTTTCAATTCAAGCTGCAGTGCTCTGTATGCCTGGGCTCCCAACTGCCAGGATCTCTTTCTATATGAGCAGCACACACACTTAAAATAGAACCAAAGGGTACATTATTGTATTTACTTTCAAACTGAAAAAAAAAAACCCTACTAGCCTCAAATATTTTACATTGGTATGGATTTTTGTATATTGATACAAATTTAAGACTATTTTTGCTATACTGTGTATGTTTCTACTTTGGTTTAAGAATTTTTTGATACAAATTTGAAGTTATTTTTGTTATACTATATATATATATGTTTCTACTATTGCATAAGATATTTTTGTATATTGATACAAATTTAAGGTTATTTTATTATACTGTATTATATATTTATATTTTTGTTTAAGGTATTATACCTAAGCAGTTCATTTATAAATGTAATGTAAATTTCTAGTCCTTGGAAGCTATTTAGAATAATAAAGAAATAAAGTTTAGTAGTTAATCATCTATAACAATTAAACTTATCGTCATATTAGGTACATTTGCAAGGTCAATCAGAGATATATTTTAAATAGATAGATGGTCTTCAAATACTTCAGAAACCAACAGAATTTGGTATTTTAATGTTTAAATAACTTAGGGTTTTTCATGACAGTAAGACACTTCTCCTGGCAGCACCAATCAAATTCATAAAAGGATAATGGGCCTCAAAGGCTCTCCATAAGGAGTTTGCTTTTTTCATGGCAAAAGCTAGCTATTTGGACAAGAAACTGTCCTTGCCTCAACTGCCTCAATATAATGGAGTACTTTCTCTGAATTTGCCAAATACAAATGGACTAGACATTGTGAATGTAATTCTTACCTGATAATTTTTCTTATTGTTTATAATTTTGCTGTGTTAGAGTTAAATTTTTTCCTTTTTATTTGGACAAAAAAAAAAAAAGAGGAAATGTTGTGGAATAATCTTTTTGTATACTGTGAGGATGTGTCACTCTGATTGGTTTAACAAAAAGCTGAACAGCCAATAGGTAGGCAGGATTTCCAGCCACAAAGGACTCTGGGAAGAAAAAGGGCTGGGATGTGAGGAGACATGGAGGAAACGGAAAGCAGGATGGACGTCACATAGATTAATAGAAATGAGTTAATTTAAGTTATAAGATCTAGTTAGAAACAAGCCTAAGCTATTGGCTGAGCATTCATAAATAATAACAAGTATCTGTGCTGTGATTTGGGAGCTGGCTGGCAGGACAGAGAAAGACTTACCACAGTGCCCAGCAATTGGTGGCTCAGAAAGTGAATCTGTTGCAGGTGGACTGGAGATTAGGCACAGGGTCCCAATGTGGCTTACACTCCCCAAGGAGAGAGTACATGGACACCAGGATATCCTATCAAGTCTTGGTACCAGTTTGAGGGTTTCAGTCAAAAGGAATGCCTCAAAGATCACACCACACAGCAGGTCTCATTCAAGAGATTTATTTAGGGGTGGGGGTTGGAGACAGAAACACACACACACACACAGAGCAAGTGAGCAAGAGAGACAGAGAGACAGAGACACAGAGAGACAGACAGAGAGAGCACAAAAGAGCCAGATGTGATGAGGATGACTTTTTAAAGGGCACATGTGTTGTTTGACAGATGATGATAATGTGGCTGCCCATGCTGAGTCACTGAAGGCTAGTCAGGCTAGGAGAGCACCTGATTCCTAATGTCCCCTACATCTAATAGCATCCAGAAGCTGTTTGCATGACAGGACAATGAGTCTCTTAGACTCTGCAAAGATCTGGGACTGAAGAATAGTGTCACAGGAAGAGGAATATATATGACCCTGTACTCCTTCGTTCACTATACTTGTGTGTGTATGTATTTGTGTGTGCACACATGTATTTGTGTGTGATGTGTGTGTGTTCATGCATGGATTCATGCGTGTTCATACGGGTATGCACAAGCCATGCCATATGTGTGAGGGATGTGAGAGATTCAGCAATTTCTTTTTTTTATTTTAAATATTTATTTTTATTTTATGTGAATTGATGTTTTGCCTGCATGTATAACTGTGTAAGGGTGTCAGATCTTGGAATTACAGACAGTTGTTAGCTGCCACATGGTTGCTGGGAATCGAACTCAGGTCCTCTGGAAAAAGTCAGTGCTCCTAACCGGTGAGCCATCTCTTCAGCCTCCATTTCTTTTTTTTAAATGCAAATTTTTCTTTATTCATTTTATGTGTATGTGGATTTTATTTGTATATCAATATATTATGGGCATCCTGGGACTGGGGTTATGGACAATTGTAAACTGCCATGTGAGGGCTGCAAATCAAACCTAGGTCCTCTGCAAGAAGAGTAAGTGTTTTTAACCACTGAGCTATCCCTCCAGCCCTTGTTTGTTTTCTTACAAAGAGACTTAATGACTGTGAATCTGCTTCACACCCTGCTCCCACCTCCAGTCTCTTTTGTTAATTCTTTGTTAGGTGAGTTTGTTTGACCAGATGTAACCATTTTCCTGCAATTGCTACTGAAATGCTCAAACATAGTAACACCGATAATTCTGCACTCTTGCTCTGCCTTTCTGTTCAAGCCATTTTCTAAATTAGCCAGTTGGGAGGGGACTCAGGTTGAATCTTAGGCAATGAGGAGCAGCCTCACTGCTCCTTATGTTAGGGGTAAAAGACAGAGGCCATGGAGGCAATGTGTATGTGTGCTGCTACTTGTGGCCTGCTTTGGGTCATGGCTCACCCTTGCTATGAAAACAAATGGCCTTTCCTGATACTTTCACTTTGTTCATGTGTTCCCTTGTGTGATACTGAGATTATTCTTCTCCAACAAGGGTCAGAAGGCAACTTTGGATAGCAGTCCTTGCCTTCTACCTCATTTTAGAACAGGATATTTCCTATCTTTTTTTTCTTTCTCCACACATGCTAGTAGGTTACCTAGCCTGCTAGTTGCTCACAAGCTTCTGGGGTCTTGTCTATATTCCGTGTCTATGTCCATCTCTCTCATAGGAATGCTGGGATTCCGTATGTTTGCACTAGGCACCTGACTTTTATATGGATTTTGGGAACTTGAATTCAGGTCCTCGTATTTATGCAATAAGCATCCTTACCCACTGCGCTTTGGAGTCTCATAGTGTGGGTCACATACTAACTAAGCCTGCTTCCTTACAAGTTATCATCCTCCTTTTCAAATCTTTGCTTTGTCTGGCAGGGCAGAAGCTCCTTCAGATCCCCCACTATACAGTCTATTCTGGTATTAATCAATCTCTTGCTTGAAGGATGATTTTGACTTAGCATTTCTCTTCCCCTTCTCCTTGAGACCTAATGATCAATGCTGAAGTCCAGGAGAGAGAAATCACAGTAGCATGTGAAGTTTGCTGAGGTTTTTAATCCTGAGATTGAGTCTCACTCCACTGGTTGGATTTTTACCTCACAATCTGATGCGATTGTTGATAGGATACTGGCAGTGGGCAGCTAGCCACTTTACCTATCGGGCCAGTGAAGAGTGTCAAGCTCTTGAGCCAAACTTATGGTCTTCTCCATGGTGGACAATCGTGGCAAAACCCCCCATCAGGTTTGCTAATGTCTATGACAGGGTCTGCAAGGGTTCTTTAGGGTCCTTGCCTGTTCTTTCCCTTGACTAATGGTAAAACTGTCCCTGACTATTTTCTTAGCTACAGTGTCTGAGGTATTATAGGAGAACCAACAGTCTCACTTTTCATATGTTACAGACGCTACCTCACCCACATAGCATGCTCTTAGGATGCACACTGTTAGGTTTTTGAGCCAGCATGAAGAGACAGCAGGCAGAAGGAGACCAGAGTCTGACCTTCAACAGATGGGACTGTGTTTATTAGCACACGCAACAAGGGGCAGCCTCCCTCCCTCAGGAAATTGGGAAGTCTGCTGAGAAAAGAGGCTGACTGCAACCGTTTGTGGGGGTGTGGTGAGGGGCTTGGGAAGAAGGAGATCATTGCAGCTGCTTTCTGAAGTCTCCCTCCCCGAAATGGTTTGTCCAAGTGAGACAGGCTGTCTCAATAGACATTCCTGTTTTATGCTAACCAAAGACTGAGCAAGACCAACTATAATCTCATAGGAACCTGCTGCAGGATGTTTGATTACACTGTGTCAACCCGAGAACATGCTAATAAAGTTAACCTTGAATCAAGGGGTGGAGCCAGGGACTAGTTGACAGGAAGCAGTCATAGAGTATAGGAGGACCTAGGATACTGCTAGAGAGGCACAGAAAGGAATAAGGACGGACTTGGAGATTCGAGGGCTTTTTGCACTTCCTTTGGCTCTGAAAAGTGTGGAGAGACGATCAGCTGGTTGCTCCTCTGTCACTTCTATGATCAGGTTTTCACCCCAATATCTGACTTCTGAGTCTTCAGTAACAGAACATGGATAATCTCAACAGAAGCCTGTTTCACAACTGATACACACTAGTACAGTCATCACATGGCTTTCTTATGTTCTGAGTCTTTGCCACTGGTTAAGTTTCATTGTGAAACCTGAGGTCAAGCCTTTTCTGAGGCATTCTGACTGCTGCTTCCCCTCATCACCTCTGTTGGCAGCTCTCAGACTAGCATGGTGGGTAGGTACTTTTAAGCTCCTAACAGCAGTTAGGGTGACCCCTGGGAGTGCCTAGAGTTAGACTGGTGTTGGTTATTTTTTATTCCACCCAGTTCCCAAATAAATCACTCACAAAGGTGTATGCTTACTTATAAATGCCTGGCCTTAGCTTGGCTTGTTTCTTGCCAGCTTTTCTTAACCTAAATTATCCTGGCTATCTTTTGCCTCTAGGTTTTTACCTTTTCTTACTTCTGTATATCTTACTCTTACTCTGTGACTGGCTGGTTGGCTGACCCCCTGTGTCCTCCTCCTTCTCTCAATCTTTGCCCTTCCTCCTTCTTACAGATTTCTCCTATTCTTTCTCTGCCTGCTAGCCCCGCCCATCCTTTTTCCTGCCTTGCTATTGGCCATTCAGCTTTTTATTAGATCATTGTTTTAGACAGGCAAAGTAACACAGCTTTGCAGAGTTAAACAAATGCAACATAACAAAAATAAGACACCTTAAAATAATATTTTCCAACATTAGATAGACTCCCTGGTAGGCAGACAGATAGGGAGAGAGACCATAAGCAGGTAATAAAGATGGTGAACTTCCAAGATGGCTGGCTCACTTCCTCACCTTATAGGCTTCTTCTCTTGCCAGTAGAGCCTCTATTGACAGAGTGAATGGCTGGGCAAGTTCAAGACCAGATTAGGACATGTTTATCCATCAGTTGTGGATCAGCCAGCCACCCTGCCATTCATCAGCTTGACCAACTCTAAGTTAGGGGAGGAAAATCCTTCAAAGACTTAGACATTCCCGCCCTCAATAAGAGGCTAGGCGTTAGCTCTGCAACTCCCTCTCTATTCTGTGGAAAGTTTTTATCTCTGTGTGCCTCCTTCATGTATGCGTATTTCGTCACCTCTAATGGAAGCCTCTTGAAAACAAAAAAAAAAAAAAAAATAAAATAAAGGGAGGAGAACATGACTACCTCTAAAGTGTGGGAGATTTTTATTGTAGATGTAAGGGAGAAGGCAGACAGAGGGGAGAGTCCAGGATGAACATGGCCACACCCAGGTTTCCTTGAGACCTAATAAAAACAAAACTGCTGTCTGGGGAAGTTTAGGAAGTGTCCTCTTGTTGGAAGAAGTGTGTCACAGGGCTGGGCTTTGAGAGTTTCATTCTCTCTGCTTCCTGCTTGTGGTTCAAGAAGTGAGTCTCAGCTTCCTGCTCCAGCCATGCCTGCCCCTCACTGTCGCCCTTCTCCACTGTGACAGACTCTCATCTCTCTGGAACCGTGAGCCCAATAACTCTTCCTTCTTCAGTAAGTCGCCCTGGTCATGGTGCTTTACCCCAGCAACAAAAAGACAACTAATCATACTCTCAGGACTCCATGTCCTATCATGAAGAACCTTGCATATCCATGTTCACAATAACCAGGAAATGAAATCAGCCTGGATGTCCATCAGTTGACGAGTGGATCATGGAAATGTGACACACATATACAGTGGAATTCTATTCAGTTATAAAGGAAAATGAAATTAAGAAATTCATAAGAGTTGGGTGGTGGTGGCTCACACCTTTAATATCAGCACTCAAGAGGCAGAGGCAGGTGGATCTCTCTGTCAGTTTGAGGCCAGCACAGTGAGTTCCAGAACAGCCAGCAGAGAAACTCTGTCTCAAAAAATAAAAAAAAAAAAAGAAATTTGTAGGAAAATGGATGAAACTAGAAAAAAATATACTGAGATAATCCAGACACAGGAGGACAGTGCGCTGTCTCTCATATTTGGATTCAGTGTTGAAAGTTTGGATGCTCGTGTTTCACCCTAAGTGTCCGTAAAGTTCAAAAAGCTACAAAGTGCCTGCTAAGGGAGGAGAGGAAACTGGCCTTAATGGGAGGAGGAGATGTCAGTACAGAATATAAAAGGAGAGGGGGAACATGAGGGAGGGTGTTTAAATGGATGGGTAATAAAATGATGGAGCAAAATGGGTGGGATGGGTGGTGTGCAGGTCAACCAAAACTAAGGCTATATAAAAAAATCCTTATGGAAACTCACTACTTTGTAATCTAAAAAGAAAAAACAAGGCATTTAAATGGAGTTACTCCACATGGGGACAGTTATTCCAAGAAGTTATGTGTTATTAAACAAAAACGTCAGGGCAAGGTATGTGTTATGGTCATGGAGGTCTCACCCCCCCAAAAAAAACCCCCACAGACCAGTGCTATATACTCTGTGTTGAACATTGTAACTAAACAGTGCACTCTATTGCTGAAGATACCACACATTTTGGTTGCAGGACATAGAGGATCAACCTGGTTCTGACTGGGACTAGCTTCCTTCTTGAAGGTGTATACTGGGAGGAAAGGTTATTGGTGGTTTTACCTATTGCTGGACCCTGTAATATTGACCTGACAGGCAAGCTGTGCCCACTGATGCCGTGGTGACGTGAATATTATGGGGTAAACCAGTCATTTTCTTATTCACAAAAGGAATTCACACCTGATGCTGTAATCCCATTCAAAAGTCCAAAGCTAGGGAGGCCACTGGCCCTTAGTAAAAAGGAACTGACCACTGTCCTTTGCTAAATGGAAATACTGCCAAACTGCTTTGTAAATATTTGTGTTTGTACCCATTGGTCAGTGCTGTACCAACCTCAGAGGAGCTTCTCTCTGTGGACTGCAGTTAATGGAGAGACTCACAGAAGAGAGGAAGCAACTGTTGAGTGCTAAGTCTTAAATGGACCATCATTTCCACCTCAGGTCCTCCCCTCTGCCCTAAGGCTGGGAGAATACTGGAGAAGAGAGAGATGGAAAGAGTGTCCGTAAGAGCTGCAGGATAGAGAGGTGCTGTGAAGTGCAGGCTTGATGAGGCGTGACTGATGCACTCAGGAATTCATGGCAGCTGTATGCAGAAGATCTGCACAAGATCAGGCCAGGCAACATTCCAGTATAGCCTGGGAAGGGATGCATGAAGCTCCATCCCCATGTGAGGAGCTCTTGGCAATTGACAGCTGCTGCGGGTGGTGGCAGCCAGTCACTTTTCTTCCGGGGTGTGGCCTCTGGTAGGTGGCCAATGCTCCAGTGGACTGTCTCACACCCATGTGCATGGAGGATGAACTAACTAATTTGACTCAGTGAGATATTAAAAAAAAAAAAAAGACATGAACTTGAAAAGGAACTTGTTTGGAAGGGGGCGGGGAAGAAGTATGTGTATATTTGTGTGTGAATTTTATTAAGATACATTGTATACATGCACCCAATTGTCAAAAACTAATACTTTTTTTTAAAGTCTTGAGATGGCCCTTCACAAGTTTGTAGCAGAGAAATAGTCCCTGGAAGGAATAATAATAATAATAATAATAATAATAATAATAATAATAATAAAATCAATCCCCACCCACCAGGGGACTTTCAGAGCCCTGGTGATGAAGATGGTAAGCCATCAGGCATCAGTGATACCTGGAAAAGGATGACAAGATGCCCAGGGTCACAGTGGCATCATGCTGCTCTGCATATACATGATGCTCAGTCAAAGTAAGTAGGTGATGGGGATTGGATGGATCAATAGCTTCCCTGGTCTGCCCCAATTACACATTCTCCCGTTTCCTACGCCCCATCCTGCCCCGGGGCTCTGAAGACCCTAACTGCTCCTGTAGGGTCACTGCTGTGCTGGGCTTCATCGGGAGCCTCTTCCTGCCGTGCCAGGTGCATCCACGTGGTTTCACGCGCTCTGTCCCCCTCCTCCCCCCTGTCCTTATCTTTCCCTTTCGTCTCCATGGAGACTCACCGCCTCGGCTTGCCTGCATCCCAGCCTCTGCCAGGGATTCTGAGCTGACTCGGTTCATCCCTCCTCGGAAGCCCTGGTACCCGCATCCCTGTCTCCTCCCCCTGGGATGAATCCACCCTCCTTTACAGTCTCTTTTTTTCTGACCAGCTCATTTATTCTCCAGCGCTGACAGCTAGGCAGAGCCTCTGAGGAACCCATCCCCCTGCTCCATCCTCCACCTGCTCCGCTAGCTCCGTGGGTGAAACTGTCCTACCCTCAACAGATCTCGGTGGGCTCCTTCTCTGAGCATCGGACCCTCTGCCATCCCAGCCTTCCATGCCGAGGCCCGCTCTGTCAGTCACTGCTTTTTGTCATCGGCTTGGCAAACGGGCAAGTGGTTAAGCCCTAAAATCTGGGAAGGGGAGTAAGAGGTGGGAAGAAGCCACCTGGGAGGGGGAAGGGTGGCGGCGTGGAAGGACTCTGGAAACCCGGCATGAAGACAAGGTCTGGATTCTGTTCTTAATCTGTCCCCTCCCCCCTCCTAGGAGAGCAAACGAAGCTTCATGGGAAACAGCAGCAACAGTTGGTGAGCCACGGAGCCTTCTGGGCTGGGATTGGTGCAGTGGGTCTGGTAGGTCAGCTGGCAAAGCTGCTCCAGGAGCACGGACCTCTGCAGTCCAGCGGACTCGTTTGCCGAGCGCTCTGCAGAGATCTCCCCGGGGAGGAAGCTTAAGGCCCGATGGGCCAGGCTGTGCAGGGAGGGACCAGGACAAGCAGGTGGGTGCTACAGATGCTCAGCTTGGAGAGTGCAAGGAATCTTCCGAGAACCTGACCATCTGTTCAGCTGCAGAATGGCTGCCTGGGTGCCAGGAAGCTACCGCCCTCTCCTGACTATCCCAGCATCTGGGGTTGTAGTTGGTCCCCACAACCCCTCTTGAGGAAGCCCCTCTGCAAGAAGGCAGGTGCTCTATGGGTTTCCTGAGTGTTGGCCCTGGACGTGGATGAGGCAATCATTAGCAATGACTGCCCCCAGCCCCGGCCAGTCCTTCCTTTGGACCTCACCCATGGTTGTGTGGCTGGCATGTACAGACCCAGGATTCCCTTAGGGTTTCTTGGGGGTACTCTCTCCCCTCTCTTCTGCTGACCTCACTTAGAAGGGCCAGGACCCTAGGGTACAAGGAAGTGAGGAATGGAATGGATGGAACTCATCCTCCAGGTAGCCTCCGAAGCTGAGGTGGTATAGAGGCGCCTTCACTCCTAAGCTGCCAGCTCTCCAAACCCTGCACCCAACAGGCACCCAACTTTCAGATGATGCCCTACCTTCCAGGTCTCATGCATCATTCCCCAAGCTGGAGCTGGGTCTGGGACACCGTCCCTCCCCACCCCGCGAACCACCTACCTGCTCCATATGTCTGGAAAGGCTTCGAGAGCCCATCTCACTGGACTGTGGCCATGACTTCTGCATTCGATGCTTCAGCACACATCGCATCCCAGGATGTGAGCTACCATGCTGCCCTGAGTGCCGCAAAATCTGCAAGCAGAAGAAAGGCCTCCGTAGTCTAGGGGAGAGGATGAAGCTCCTGCCACAGCGGCCTCTGCCCCCTGCACTGCAGGTGAGGGACTCTTCTCTGCACTCAGAGATCTCTGTTTAGGTCCAAGATGGGGGGATTAGCTTTGGTCCTAGGATCAAAGGAAGGGGTACAGGGTTCTAGGCTGGATACACTCCCAACTTGGGGTCGGTCTCATTTGGGATGCTCAGGGGACCCTTCTCTGTTCCACCCAGGAGACCTGTGCTGTGAGGGCAGAACGGCTGCTATTGGTGCGTATCAATGCCTCTGGAGGCCTCATCCTCAGGATGGGGGCCATAAACCGTTGTCTAAAGCATCCATTGGCCAGGGACACACCTGTCTGTTTACTTGCTGTCCTGGGAGAGCAGCACTCGGGAAAGTCCTTCCTTCTGGACCACTTGCTCAGAGGCTTACCAGGCCTGGTGAGGGCAGGGCTGGCAGGAGGTTGCAGGGAGGCAGAGTGAGAACCCCAGGTTGGCTCCAGGAGGGAAACATCTCTGAGGATGCAGAATGGATCACCTGATGCCTTCTTCTCTGCCTTCAGGAGTCCGGTGACAGTGGCAGGCCCAGAACAGAGGGGTCCCTCCCTGGGGTTAGATGGGGTACCAATGGCCTTACCAGGGGCATCTGGATGTGGAGTCACCCCTTCCTACTGGGAAAAGAAGGGAAGAAGGTAAGGGAGAAAAGCAGATGGATCACAGACGGATACTAAGGATACAAGGAGGAAGGGTGGGGGGGGGCAGGGGAACAAGAAGGTCATCTCTGGGGTAGGAACAAAGGAGTTGGCCAGTGCAAGGCAGGCCTGAGCCCGCGGTTTGTGTCCCAATAGGTAGCTGTGTTCTTAGTGGACACAGGAGACGTCATGAGCCCAGAACTGAGCAGGGAAACGAGGGTCAAGCTCTGTGCTCTCACGATGATGCTCAGTTCCTACCAGGTGAGAGGTGCTTGGATGGGGTGGCCACTCTGCACACCATTCCCCACAGTGGCAAGCACCGCTGCACACCATTCGGGGGGCACACACCCTTGCACACCATTCCCCAGCTCAGCTTCCTCAGAACTGAGATCTTTACAGATTTAAGTGTCTGGGGTTCATGCAGATTCTGGTAGGTGCTTCTGGAAGATGTTTCTAGTGAAGATCTGTTGTTCTAAAGGTGGACCAATAGGCCTTAGGCCCGCAGGACCACAGAACTCTCCAGGTCTGCCGGAAGATGGCTTGCACCTAGGCTGAAAGGCTCATGCTGGACTTAGCTTGTGTTCTGGGATAAGGCCACCCAGGAGCCCCTGACAGAGCCTTTCCTCCTTCGGCAAATCTTGCATTTTCCCATTTTCCTCCGTTTCAGATCCTGAGCACCTCCCAAGAGTTAAAGGACTCAGAACTGGGCTATCTAGAGGTGAGGCAGCCTCTGGTATTGAAGTCATTACCTTCACACACCCTGACCACAAGGTCAGGAGGGCTGGGCCAAAGGGAACTCATGTCTTCCCATTCAGGTTTAGGATTTTATGACACATGAATTGGCTTAGAAGACTTTAGAAGACTTAGAAGAAAGGTGGATGGTTGAGCATGAGGAGCCTGGTTTGGGGAGAGGCAAGAGAATCTTTAAGCTGGAAGTAGGAAACTTGGCTCCTTAGTGGTCCAGGGAAACTAGAGAGAAGCCTCAAGAGGCAGACCGCTTTGGAGGCCCCCCCAACCCTTAAACTCTCCGTACCCATTCCCAGATGTTCGTTCACGTGGCTGAGGTGATGGGCAAGCATTATGGGATGGTGCCGATCCAGGTGAGACACCTATTCAGACTTGTCAGTCCAGATACTGCCAATCCCAGCTGCTGGTGTTAGGACTCTTTCTCTTCCAGCATCTGGACCTCTTAGTTCGTGATTCTTCCTATCACAATAAATCAGGGCAAGGGCACGTGGGTGACATACTCCAGGTAAGTAGCGCAGAGGGAAGAGAATGATGTCTGATGCCAGGGCAGCAGGTGAGGGAGGCTGGGTGGAGCCCCAGAAGTGTGCTTACAGAGGGAGGCTGCCGCTCCCTTGGCTCAGAGCTCTCTGAAATCCATCTCTCAGAAGCTGTCCGGCAAATACCCCAAGGTCCAGGAGCTGCTCCTAGGGAAACGGGCCCGCTGTTACCTCTTGCCTGCTCCAGAGAGGGTAAACAAAGGCCAAGCAAGCCCAGGAGGCAGTAAGTGTTCCTTGGGTGGAGACCTTCCTGGCATTGCTTTCCCAGCTTTGGCCAAGTCTCTCCCAGGCCCAGGCTCCTCAGCCTGAGGAATCTCTTTCTCAGACACAGACGATGAATTCTCTCACCTCTTCCGGGCCTACATCTTGGATGTGCTGAGCACAGCACCTCAGCATGCTAAGAGCCGTTGCCAGGGATACTGGAGTGAGGGGCGCGCCATGGTGAGAGGGGACAGACGCTTGCTCACAGGGCAGCAGCTAGCACAGGAGATCAAGGTGTGAAAATTTCCTGGGGACCCTGGCCTCTGCAGGCACTTGCTCCCTCTGACCTGGGTATGATGTCTCTGCAGAACCTCTCAGGCTGGATGGGGAAGGCTGGGCCAAGTTTCAGCTCCCCAGATGAGGTAAGGAGCCCCTCCCCTCGGGGAGGGTGTGGTCCAGGAGAGTGGTCTGGGGTAAGGGTATACATGCCCTGGGAGTGGAGATGAGGAACTGGTAGTATTCCTGGCTGAGGAGAAAAGAAGGAGGCAGCCTGGGTTTCCCCGTGGACAGATGGCTGCTCAGCTTCATGACCTGAGGAAAGTGGAAGCTGCCAAGAAGGAGTTTGAGGAGTATGTGAGGCAGCAGGTGAGCCCCAGGGTCTGCAGGGGAGGCTGTGCCAGAGAGGATGCCCGGGTATCCAGCTGAACCATCTTTCCTCCGCACCGCCACAGGACATAGCCACTAAGCGCATCTTCTCGGCGCTACGGGTCCTGCCCGACACGATGCGGAACCTCCTCTCTACCCAGAAGGATGCCATCTTGGCTCGTCATGGTGTGGCCTTGTTGTGCAAGGAAAGAGAGCAGACCTTGGAGGCCCTGGAAGCTGAGCTGCAGGCAGAGGCCAAGGCCTTCATGGACTCCTACACAATGCGCTTCTGTGGCCACCTGGCTGCAGTCGGGGGTGCCGTAGGGGCTGGGCTCATGGGCCTGGCAGGAGGTGTGGTGGGGGCAGGTATGGCAGCCGCAGCATTGGCTGCTGAAGCTGGGATGGTGGCAGCTGGGGCAGCAGTGGGGGCCACGGGGGCTGCTGTCGTTGGGGGTGGAGTGGGTGCTGGCCTGGCTGCTACCGTGGGCTGTATGGAGAAAGAAGAAGATGAGAGAGTCCAAGGAGGGGACCGAGAACCCCTTCTCCAGGAAGAATAACAGCTAGGAGATGCTGAAGGGTGAAAGGGATGAACGGCAAGAGGAAGGATGTAGACATGCCAGGGATTCAGAGAGGACCACACGGATACTGGCTTTGTTGAATGCCCCACATTGTTCACTGGCTGAGCTGGGGTTTTAAGCCGAGTCCAGGAACCTGGGGAGGTTTTCTGGCCAGGAGGCTGTGCTTGGAGTGCAATAGATAGGGCGTTAGGCCTGTTTCTGGCTGTGGATAATTGCTATTCATGGGAACCCAGGATCTCCCACCATACAGAAGGCTCCCCCTCCCCCCACCCCTCTCCACTTTATTTCCCTGGAGGGTCCTGGCCTGGAAATTTATTCCTGGATCCAGAGCCCTGTCCTTTTTACAGTTGGGACAGCTCCCAGCATGACTGACTTTGGAGTTGGGGGCCCTGACAGGGAGGAAGAGGAGGGACCACAAGACAGGGATGGGTGTGACAGACTGAGGTATAACCCTGGAACAGCAACTTGTTCCCAAAACTGCTCCAGAAGGACAGACGTGGCCAGCCTCCCTGCTGCTCTTCAGCTGGGCGTCCAGATGTGTGTCCTGAACCGCCCTATACCCCCAGTCTCCTGCAGTCCTCCTGGGCTTGCGCCCCATGCCAAGCCCATTTGGATGGATCAAGACAGATTAAATGCCAAAGAACCACACCTCTGATTGCAGTCTGTGCTAAAACAGCCAACCAGGTTCTGCCAACATCTGGTAAAGAAAAGCACCAGAAATGAGTTCCATCTTTATACACAGCCCCACTTTCTTGAGCTGTGGGCTCTCTGTGCCACATTGTAAGACCGCCTTCATGTAACTCTTTGAACAACAAGCACCCAGAAAGCTTGTGGACAGGGAGCCTCTCTCGGGGGATGCAGATTTCTAGGGAGACCTCTGGGCTATTAGACTGTAAAGGATATTGGGCACATGACCCTTTATTTTATATAAAAATAAAATGTGTGTGTGTGTGTGAATGGCAGCTTCTCAGTACATTACTGGAACAAGAAATTGGCTTTTGGAGGAATTTGGAGTGGGAGGTGGTGGTAAGGGGTTCTATTATCAGAGCATGGTAGTGGGGACGGGGCACTGAAATTCCAGGTGGTCTGAGGAGTATCATGCCCTAGTTTGGTGGTGGCAGAAGGCTTTGGCCAAGGGCCAAGTACACAGCCACTTTTGTGGGCTTGTCTGCAAAGACTTTGGGTCTGACCTCTTGCTGCCACCCCCTACCCCCAAGCTGACTCTGCTGAGTCTCAATAGGAAGCTGACATTTGTTCCCAACACAAGACAAAAGGAGGCAGGACAGACCTTGGTCAGACTGGAAAAAGGAAAAGCCAGGATCCCCCATGCAGGGCTAGCCAGTGGGTTACACTGGATTCTCCCCTCAGTCACACCTCCAGTCTCAGAACTGCAACATGCTCACTCTGTCTAAACCCCGAATTTCACGGATGCAAACCCAAGGCAGTCTCAAATAAGACTGCCCAGCTGGCCAGTGGAGAGGCAGGGGATCTGACATCCAGGCTGGCGTCAATACACAGACATTGGATGATGTGTTGTTTAGAGTTCTGCTGAAATCAAGCTGTTCCTTTCTGGATGATTCTGCCAGCATGCCCAGCTCAGGGAAATTTTGAGGGGCAGCAAAGGACACAGTCTGGGACTGGTGAACAAAATATACAATGTAGAAAAATCCCAGAGCTAGGAAGAAGGATGGGTAGGGTAAGGTCAAAATGAGGGTGACCCTTTTTGGAAACTGGGCCCTGCATGGGGATGGGGTCTAGACAGTATGTGTTTGTGGAACAAGACCTTCTGGGAGCATCATAGAATCCCTCCACTGTCATCTGGTGGACACATGAGCTGCAAAGCCTTCCAGAGATTGGGACAGGCAGGCTCAGAACATAAGGGCCTCTGAGGACTGAGAGGGTGGTGTTGCATGGTTAGGGTCCCCCTCCCACAGGAACTTGGAGGAAACTCCAAGGTCAACCTCTTTGTACTTACTGAACAGATGGGAGAAGCTGCCTCAGATGGAGAAGCCTCTGTGGGAAAATGAATATTCCATGGGATTTGTCTTGTACTTTCTAATTTTCAAAGCCTTCCCAAATGTCTTCTTAAGTTTGGAAAGCATCAGTATGAACAATATACATCTGTATAGAGGAAGGCACAGAAGCATACAGAAATGTCTCCATGTCAGCAGAAACAATTATTGACAAACATACCAGGACTTGAACCCAAGATCTCTGGTGTCAGACCCTTGTTCTACAGAACCTTCCCCCTTATAAGTCTGTCCAGACCCCCAGACAACGTTATGATTCTGACTCCAATTAGGGGGTTTCTGAGTGTGCGATTCCATTTCTTCTTTCTGTGGTAGAATACCCCAAGCCAGGCATGTTATCCAGGGAAGTTTATGTAACTCTCAGTTTTGAAGGTCCACGGCCTGGTGAGGATCTTGTGATGCTTGGCATAGTGTGGGAGGAGGTGTATAAGAGGGAGCCCACATGTGCCAAGATAGGAAGAGAGAGGGGAACTTTCATAAGAACCCCCCTGGAGGTTGGATCCCTAGTGACCTGACCTAGCCCCCATCTCTTAAAGGTCTAATGAAGACAAAGTGTCCAATCTATGAGCCCTGAGATACCTTTAAACAATATCCCAAACTAGTACTGGCTTTCAGCATTGGTTCTGGGGTCCAGTGTAGTGCTTGAATACCTGTGCTACCTGTATCATTCGTGCCTGGGCCTGGAGACTGAAAGACACCCAGCCTAGACACAGGACTGCTGGGTCATTCGTGCAGGGAGAATGCCAAATGCTGTTTATTGAGACTCGGGCTCAGACTTATATACAGGAGGCAGAGCACAGGTGGAAATTCCCCAGGTGGCTGGAAATCACTGATTTGGGATAAACAATTTATCCTCAGGTGGTTGGAATACTACTGACTTGTAGCAAACAACTTAAGCTCACCTATTCTAACTTAACTCATCTGTTCTAATCCCCACAGGCAGGAAGCCAGAAACTAACCAGAACTGGGTGTTAAGCATAGAATGTACAGCCAGCAATCCACAGGCCATTGTCTCATAGCTCAAAGTGCCGGGAAAGGTCATGCAGGGGCCTACAGTCCTGCAGACTATAACAGAGGCATATGAGATTCTCTTGTCACACATCTCCAGGTTAGAGATTGCTGTCATACCTTGAAGCCCCTAATTCTGAATTTCCCTAGCATTGAAGATGGCAGGTCCACAAGACACAAGGGGCCAGCATCCTGAAGCCCCTTGCCACATTCAAGAGCCCCATTGCACTGACCTGTAGGAAGCTACACCATAAGGCAGAATAAACACTGACTGCATTGAGTGAATGAGACAAGCTAATTTGTTGCTCTGGTGTTTCATTCCTCACCAATGAATAGGCCTGTGCTTTTTGAAATGGTGTGTTCCTATAAGAAGCACTGACAGACACTGGTTGGGCAGTGAGCAATAAGGAAACATGGCTGGGCTTATGTCATGACAAACCACTTGCTAGATGCCCACCTATAAATACTTAGAATCTAGAACTCGAATGGTTGAGAAAGAAGTTTTCAAGAAATAAAGTACCTTGCCAACCCATAATATTTTCTCCACCGATGTGAAAAAGAAGGAAGGCAAATGTCTCCTAACACACATTCAATACACAGGGCTAGTCCTGTGTAATCTGGCAGTGATATCACAGAGACATAGAGAGGTCACACCCATGTTGTACTTGTGTTTCAGCTGAGAGAGAGACTGGCTTTGCTCATGGTTTCAGAGGGTTCATGGTTCACGGTCACTTGGTCCAATGGTGGCAGGAGTCCATTGTGCATGGCAGATGCTCACTTCATGGCCAAGCAAGCAAGAAAAGAAAATTTCTGTCTATTGCTGCCCCCCCCCATTTTATTATATCTGAGACTTATTCTTACTTATGAATGCCCAGCCTTGGCTTATTTCTAGCTAGCTTTTCTTGAATTATCCCAACTACCTTTTACCTCTGGGATTTTTTCTTTTCTTCTGTAAATCTTACTTTCACTTTGTGGGTAGCTGTGTAGCTGTGTGGCTGTGTGGCTGAGTGACTGGGTGGCTGTGTGGCTGAGTGGCTGAGTGGCTGGGTGGCTGGGTGGCTGAGTGGCTGGGTGGCTGGGTGGCTGAGTGGCTGGGTGGCTGAGTGGCTGAGTGGTTGTGTGACTGAGTGGCTGAGTGACTGGGTGGCTGTGTGGCTGTGTGGCTGAGTGGCTGGGTGGCTGTGTGGCTGTGTGGCTGTGTGGCTGGGTGGCTGGGTGGCTGTGTGGCTGTGTGGCTGGGTGACTGAGTGGCTGTGTGGCTGAGTGGCTGGCTCCTACCATCTTCCTCTCCTTGTTCTCTTACTCCTTCGTTTTTCTCCCAGATTTCTCCTTCTATTTGTTCTCTCTGCCTGCCAGCCCTGCCTATCCTTTTTCCTGCCTTACTATTGGCCATTCAGCTCTTTATTAGACCATCAGGTGTTTTAGACACGCAACGAATCACAGCTTCACAGAGTTAAACAAACGCAACATAAAAGAATGCAACACATCTTTGCATCATTAAAGCAAATGTCCCACAGCATAAACAAATGGAACACATCTTAAAATAATATTCCGCACCACCAGCCCCTGTGGCCCAGCTGAGATCTTTTAGAGTTTTTCTTGGTTCATTAGTTTGTTTCCTTTGTGAGACATAGTTCTGAAAATGAAAAGTCACTCATCATATTAAAAGTGGGGTTTTAAGTATGAAGGCTTCCTGCCATTTAGAAATGTCACTGCTTTGCTCAGGTAAATTTCAGAGGCTGGGAGCTAGGGGGCCTTGAAGTGGCTCTTATTTTTAGAGGCATTTTAGTTCCCATCAAAAGTAAACACTTATTTTCTGTCTTTTCTTGGTTGCATGACAGACCCATACAGACACTTTTCCGCATGTAGAGTTTGTCAGTGGTTGGAGGGATGGGGCACATTTCTGTTCTGTCTCCCATAGCACCCCGATGTGTCTCTCCTTCAATCTTTTAGGGACCTCAAGTCTGGCTGAACCAGTTTTTGGGATGGGTTAGTATGAAACAGAATTGGGCCTAATAAATGTATTTTTAATATAGATTTTAAGGATGAGGGTTAAGAGAAAGAGAAATATACCCCAGAATATGGGCGTGGGTGCCTCTGGGAGAATTTGGGGGCCCCCCTGCATTCCTCGCCTGTGGTTATCTGATTGGTCTGGCAAAGTGAAGCTTTTATCTATAAAGAATTACTAAGGAACCTTAGTGAGGCCACTGCATGGCTCCTGGGGAGACACTCCCCCCAAACTGTAACCACACCGTAAAGATCTAGAGCACAGGAGTGCTGGAAGGCAGCAAGAGTCTTGGAGTTGTCTAGAAAATGTCTGAGAAAGGAATCAGGCCCACCCCAAAGTCAGACTCAGTCATGAGCCTGGATCATTGCTATTTTGAAACAAATTACCTACATGTAAAGGAATATTCTTCTTATTAAATGTATAGTGCTGGAATTCCTGCCTCAGCTGGTGAGGTGTTCTCAGCAGACCATTGGGTCTGCCCATGTCCCCTTAATGTTCTGCATCTTCCTAGCCTGCCTCAGACTATTTTAAGTCCTGACTCCAGAATGACATTTTTTTAAGCATCCTGGAGTCAGTCTGTATAGATCAAATCCCAGGCCAGCCAGAAGCTCACCAGCAATACACATGCATGCAAGGCCTTAAACTGGCCATTCTCTCCACCTGGCCCTTAGTACATGTGACCCGTTTGAATAATTTAAATATTGTTTATTTATTTTATGTGTATAGGTATTTTGCCTGTACCCATATGCATCTCCCCTGGAACTGGAGTTACAGACAGTTGTGAGCTACCATGTGGGTGCTGGGAATTGAACCTAGGTCCTCTAGTTAGTGCTCTTAACTGCTGAGTCATTGCTCCAACCCCTAGTTTTAAGGTTTTAATTGGCTGTTATATGTGATTCTGGCATAATAAGGAATGAGACAGTTCCGGAGTCTATAAATTGCTCCAGCCTTTGAAGTTTTGCTCTTTTTATTTTTTCCTCTCATTCTTCATCCACTTTGCATGAATTTTTCAGTCCATGTGCAGGATCCGTGCAGGGTCACTCACTCTTTGATGTGCTAGCTCAAATCTAGTTGTGCTCCAGTTTCAGTTATTGGACTGGTGTGTGTGTGTGTGTTCTGAGACAGGATCTCTAACTGAACCTGGAGCTCACTGTTTGGGCTAGCCCCAAGGATCTGTCTGTCCCACTCCCCAGCCCTGGAGTTATATGGTTATACACCACCATGACTGGCTTTTCCTGGTTCTGGGGAAGCAGTCCCAGGCTGTCACTTCACCCACTGAGCTCTCTCCTTAGCTCCCAAACAACAGTTTTTAATGTTCATATTTTTGTCTGGGTTTAATACACACAACTGGGAGGCATTTTGCTGCCACCAAATGCCAGCTTTGTTCTCCTGAGCCCCCAAAGGCTACCTCTTCTTCTCCCATCCTCAACTTGAGGATAGAAAGAACCAGTCTTTTCAGCAAACTGCTGGACTAATCAGCTATCTGTAGGGAAATGCAGAGTGGGGAAAGCTGAAAGTTGTTCCTGAAAGCCAGTGTGAGAATGTGACATTCACTGCCAGCTGCTGCCTCTCAAGCAGTGCAGAGATCTGCAATTCTTTTACCCTAAGATGTTTTAAACAAATGGATGTTTTACTTTAAATTCTAAGTAGAAAAACATTCAAATTGGAATTTCAAAAACACTTTCCCTCCCAGAAATAATTCTTCATATTTAATTATTATTAATCCCTTCTAGTTCTTGAAGTAAAAATTTTTGTTTTAATCCTTGGCTGATTGAGTTTGGCACAGTGCCTGTCACGCTACATTCAGACCTTGACTTTCCGTCCTGACTCATATACCGCTTTAGGGAGCGGTGCCGCGGAGCTCTGAGGTCCTTCATGGACCCAGCACCTGAGACAGCCTCACACTGCCTTTGTGAACTTCACGTGGTTGCTGTCCAGACCTGGGCTCCTGTGTCGACGGTGAGGAGTGAAATGCCCCATTTATTGCTCACTTTTCTCAGGGCTGCAGTGGCTGGCAGATGCAGCCCTAATGGAGGCGCTTAGTCTGGGCTCCGGGTTTCAGTCTGCCATTGCAGGAAGGCGGACAGGAGACCACAGTGGCCAGGTACCTCACATTTGGGCAAATCAGGAAACAGGTTTGGGATCCTAAGTAGGGCCAGACTATGATCCTTAATGTCCCGCTTCTGATGTGGCCACGTCTGCCAGCTGTACCTTCTGTCCTAGGGTTCTACAGCCTCTCAAACAGCACAGCTGTCCGGCACGGCCAATGCCCGAAGTACTTTTACCCACGGAACCATCTCTCCAGCCAGACAAGATAAAGTTTAAAAATTCATCCAAATCTCTGTTGTATTTGAGCAAACAAAGCACATTACACATTAAAATATGCAGCATCTATACCAGACCACACCCTAGCAATTCCTGTTATTATTAGTGAATGGAGGTTTGTTCTCCCCCCCACCCTGTAGAAGCAAGCATGTTGTGTCAAAGAGAGAGAAGAGCAAAGACAGTCCAGAAAAAGTGCCCACATTTGCAATTCATAAGATAGCAGACGTGCAGTTTTACCATTTACATCTTCCTGATGCAGACTGATTGTGTAATGCTGAGCTTGATTCTTGTGACAGTTTTGCCTGAGGCAATTTGTCATCTGTGAATGGCCTGCTATTCATGGTTTATCAGCTACGGGGAATATCAGTTTCTGTTTGTCTGTCTTCCACTAGCTGCATTCTTGTATTTAGAATGTGTCTTTTTGTAGGCGACTTACAGTTCAACCTTGATTTTTAAAAATCCATTCAGCTACTCTGTAGTTTTTGTTTTTGTTACAGTTTAATCTATTTACATTTAAAGTATTGTGTGTTAGATATATATCTTAATGGTAGAGTGCTTTTCTAGCATGCAAACATCTGGGTTCAATCCCAAACACACATAAACACACACACACACACACACACACACACACACACACTATTAGTAGGGAAGAATTTTTTTATCTGTTCTCTGCATCTTGTACAGTTATAATTGTTTCCCTTTTCTGCCTCAATGTTTTGCTTCACCCCTCCCCCCCTTGAGACAGAGTCTCACTATGCAGCCTTGGCTGGCCTCAAACTCACAGAAATCCACCTGCTTGCGTCGCTTTAGTGATGGGATGAAAGTCGAGTACTACCATGCCTGGTTTGATTTTTTTTTTCAGTCACACTTTGAATCACATCTTTTTTTCTTTTCGGTATCTTCTATAGGTATTTTCTTTTAGTTTCCATGATGATTGAGGAGATTTATATTCTTCTATTTATAAACAATGATTCTAAATAGATAACTGTATCAAAAAATTTACTTCTTCATATTTTTTTACACACATTGTTATTAATGACAACAGATCACATCTTTTCATGTGTTTGTAACCACTAATAGTTTTTCAAGTATAATTATTCTATTATCTTTTAAATCCTATATAAGAATTAAAACTTGTGCATGGGGCTGGAGAGATGGCTCAGAGGTTAAGAACGCTGACGGTTCTTCCCAAGGCCCTGAGTTCAATTCCTAGCAACCACATGGTGGCTCACAACCATATATAATGACATCTGGTACCCTCTTCTGTATACTGTTTACATAATAAATCTTAAAAAATAAAACAAAACAAAAACTTGTGTATGTACATGATTATCATATTATAGAAGTCTGCTGTTGTCCATATATTCACTTCTATCAGGAGACTTTCCTCTTTTCATATTTTTATGTAGATTCCCAATGGACTTGGATCTCAACCTGAAGAGCTTTGTATGGCAGACTTGTCAGGCAGGCTGTAGTGATGGGCATCTTAGTCAGGCAGGCTATGGTGATCAGTGTCTCAGCTTTTTTTTTTTTTTTTGGTATGGAAAAGGCCTCTCTCCTCTCTTTCTCTTGGGATCTCACTATGTAGATCAGGCTGGCCTCCACCTCAAGATGCCCCTGCCTCTGCCCCATCAAGGACCAGGATAACAGATGTATACTACCTTACCTTCCACCTCCCCCTTTCTGCTTTTGAAAGCCTTGTGTGGTGCAATGTTCTGGGTAGAACTTTATTTTCTCCACACAGCATCCTGAACTTCTGAGGCAGAAGTTTGTTGTATAACCCATTTCCTTCTGACCTGTGGTGTTTCTGCTCAGATGCTTGGTATAACCCAAGAGGAGATCCTTGGTCCCAGATGGTTATTAAATTCATGCTGCTTCCAATGATTTTTGTTGTTTTGAAGTTTTGAAAGTGTCTTTGTGTCTGGTATACCTGTCTTTAGGTCATCATGGATAGAGTGTTTTCTTTCTTCCCTCTTTTTTTTTTTTTTTTTTTTTTTTTTTGAGACAGGATGTGTATCTCAAACATCTCACTATGTAACCCTGGCTATCCTGGAATGTACTCTGTAGGCCAGGCTGACCTTGAACTCACAGAAATCCACCTACATCTGCCTCCCAAGTGCTGGGATTAATAGCATGAGCTACTCCACCTGATTTTGGGTAGGGTCTTTTGATTTTGAACTTGGATGTTCATTTCCTTTGTAGTTGGGGAGTTTTCAACTATTATTTCTCCAGGAAGGGTTCTCTTACCTTTCTGCCTAATGGTATTTGTATCCTGTGTGTTGATCTGTGCTGAGGGTGCCCTGTAAATCCTTTAGGCATCCTTCATCACCATCTCCTCTTTTCCAGCTACATAATCTCAAATGGCTTGTGCTGATTCTTCTGCTTGACCAAGCACAAAGTGAGTCTCTATAGTGCCCCGCCCCCATTCAGTTATAGCATCCTTCTGTTCCAGAGCTAATTTGCTTTTTTTTTTTTTTTAATGCTTTTCTCTTTGTTGACACTCTCCTTTTGTCCTGGCCTACTTTCCAGATTCCACTTAGCTGTCTGTCTGCATTCTTCTGAAAAATTGTTGTACTTCTTTGAGAGAATTTATTTTGAATACTTGAAAATTTTATAGATTAATTTTTTTTGTTTCAGTTTCCGGATTCATTTTGTTCCTTCTAATGGGCCAAGATTCTGTGGACTTGTGTGCATGCACATTATGTTCATGTGTGCTCAGGTGTGGGGGGGGCGTATTTACCTTTTGGCTTGTTTGTTGCTAAGTTTTAAGCCTTTGAAAAAGCAACCACCTCAGTCTTCAGAATAGCTTTACACAGATGACAGTCTTTGCCAACTAGTGTAGAGTTTCTAGGGCCCTCTGGAGTCTTTGGGGAGTGGAGGTAGACTTCTCTCACTTTCAAATGTGTGTTCCTTGGTTTGCTTGAGAACTGCCTAGGAAGGCAGTAAAGCACACTTCTATCTCTGAGGGATGTCTCAGAGCAATGAAGAAGGAGACTACGACATTCAAACTGAGGACGGGGGTGGGGGTGGGGGGCAGTGTTCGGTATTCTCTCCTCCACTGCACCCCATGAGGGAGCAGCCCCATTCTCTCCATTCCATAGTGATGTATTGCTTTGCCATGGCCCATTAACAATGGAGACAGACTACCACAGAATAAAATGCTTGGAGCTATGCACCAAAAACCAAATGTTTCTTAATGTGGAAATGTCTTTCTATATGCTTCGAATAAAGGACTGTTTAGGCCCATGACAGACATTGTAGAAGTAGGCAGAGGAATCAGAGCATAGGTAGGAGAAGGACGGTGGAGTCGGATGGAGACTTGATCCAGCTGCCCATGAGGCAAGATGTAATGACATAGGTAAGCCATGGGCCACATGGCAGGACAGATTAATGGAAATGGGTTGAATTAAGATGGAAGAGCCAGATAGTAATGTGCCTGAGATATAGGTCAATCAGTATAAAATTAATATAAGTGTCTGTGCGTTTAATTGGGACTTTAGGATTGCTGGTCCAGATAAGCGGCAGCAGGTAGGTCTGAACTGGGGACTAGGGTGCCAGAAACCTTTCTATAGTTTCTTTCTTCTAAATTGTTCCTTTCCTGTCACAGTGGCAAAAACTAACAAAACATGAAGCTAATAAAGCATGTACTTGTTCCATTAGAGAGACTTGAGGATTTCTTTCTTAGGAACTGCATCCGTTTTATTTTATTGAAAAACATTTTTCGTACAATATATTTTAAGCATGTTTTTTCCTTCCTGCAATTCCTTCCAGATCTTTCCTACCTTCTTCCTCTTCAACTTTTGTTGCTGGGTCCTAACAGTCCCTCAGGGGAGGGGTGAGAATGCATGGAGTCAATGACACAAACCCTGGGTGTCAGTTGAAAAGTAAAAGACTAACTGCTTTATTCAACAATGGGGAGAGCCTTATATACCTTTCGCCCAGCACCCAGGCTGTGTCATGATCTGGTGATATTGCATGGCTGTCCGTCATTGGCTGGGCACCATTGGGCGATCTGAAAGTGCCTGTTGCTAGGCAGATTCCAAGTGATCAGGAACTCTGGGCAGCACCTGTTGCTAGGCTTCTGGCAGACTCCAGGTTGGCTCGGAAGAAAGTACATTATGTGCATGCTTTCGCAACTGATTTCAACAAATTTCCTTGGCCCTATGGGCCTGTCCTACTACATATCCACCTTTTTATTTTATTACATGGGAGCTCAGCAGGAGTCAGAGTTCTTTGCCCTGACCTTGTTGGCCTCACCTCAGGAGGGCTCAGCAACTGGACTGTGCCTGTCTTAGGGTGGCTTGCTCTTATTTGTCATTGATTACCAGCTCTTGAAGAACATCCATTTCTGAAGAGGATCCTGGGTGGAGAACATTAGGCAGTAGCATTTTAAATTTTAGAAAGCCAGCCATGCATACCCTCCTGTGGAGGATTATGAGTTTAATATCTAAGAGTCATTTACACATGTAGAGTCACCTTAGTGGCCACCTGCCTGTTGTTGCTGGGTGTGCTATAGGAGATATTCAAAAAAGAGGAAGATTAAAAGCACCACCTTGCCAATCAATATATGAATGAGGATCCAGGAAGGACCAAACAGCCTTTTTATATAATGCCAAACCTTTTCAAAAAATAGTTAAAGGGTATAACCTTTGCCTTGTCTTATTTAATTGGAAAATTTTGTATGTTTGCTGTAATAAATAGTATAGAAACTTAGTGAACCATGAGTCCTTAATACATTTAGCTGGCTTCCAAAGTGCTAAACTAATGTTTCTTACCTCAAAAAGCATCGTACAGAATGAAAAAAAAGGCGAGGATCTACAAGTCTTCAGTTTTTAGGGGGCAATGAGAGCAAGAAATGGGAGTATATACATTATTCTCCCTGGATTATTTCCTCCTTGGTGGAAGTATGCTGATCCATGGCTGGGTGCACATCTCTTGCTGTGACCTGTATTGGCTTAGTGGCATGCTGAGGAAAAAACACAAGCATACCCTCTCCCACGGGTCATCAGGAGGGCTGATGACTGCCATTGGAGGGAGATAGGGTCTTTCCATCTTACTGGGGGTAGAGGTGTGCCCCAGTCCTTATGACCATGTTTGGTCTTGAGCACACTCAAGGAAGCTGGCACAAATTAGAAGTTGCCCTGGAAAAGCTATTGCTGCTGAACTGGTAAGCAGAAGAACCCTTTGCATTTGTCTCATATGTGATATGTGTAATCAAAACCCAAATGTACACACTACAGTTACATCCTTATGTTTAAGATTCTGCATGCAATGTAGTTTTTAATATAAAAGTCTAGTGAATTTGCCACTGTTCCTGCTCCAGGACAATTATTATGAAATTTTACTCAAATCCAATGGTTACAACCATCTTATTATACTTATTAAATTGGGACAGAAAAAAAAGTTTAAACTAGCTACTAAAGTGGTTTCAGGTAGAACTCTTTTCCAGAGAGTTTCAAAGATATAAAGGATACAAAATAGTATGAGCTAAACTGTAACAAAAACACTGTTGAATTTTAAGTTAAAAATATATAAAAATAGTAGCCAAAAATTGCCTATTAATAAGCAAATTCTACCACCTTTATATTTTCCTTTAGGTTACACACCATAAGTTACTCGTATAATACATAAAATAAAGAATTGCAAAATGCCTTCTGCCTATAATAATATATAATGATGCTTGCACTAAGTTAACTTTTGAACAAAGGCCCTCAGGAAAGAGATGAAACCTGCTTTTAAGTTAAGAAACTTATGTAAAAATAGTATTGTCTGGCCCAAAATTGTAATGATCACTATTTCTTTTTCCTATGGTCCAGAAATAATCAAAGGCAGAAGAGTTATACCAGATAAAGTCATGTGAGCTGCTATTCTAAAGTCATGGCAGGTTAACTTAATTCCTAGGTGCTAAGAGTTGTTAAAATGTTTTGGCCTTTAAACCTGTCCCTCTGGCAGAGCTTCTGTCTACATATTAAATGAAGAAATGAGCATTGCTATCCATAGAATAACATATTCATCTATAAAATTATTAAAGTATCAGTCTAAAAACAAAAGACCTGGACCAACAAAGATAGTGTCTTGAATATATGGTTCAATTTTCATCATGTGAGTTATCACTAACTTTTGTGAAACTAGTGTGAGGACCTGGAGGGTGGGGCTCAGTTTCAAGGATTCATCCACACATTGGTACCTGAGGGCAGGACCCAGTTTCAGAGAAGCCTTGGTGCCCCAGCAGCTAATAGAGTCAAAAGTTGGAGTCAAGCCAGGGGATTCAACCAATTGCTGCTGTATCTTACCCCTTTGCCCAATCCTGAAATGCCAAGGTGTATCACATCTTGCTTATGCATATTTTTCTTCAGTTGGGTCATTAGCCTTTCTGCTGTGCCAGAATGACACTATTGACCTGGGTCTCTTGGAACCTGTATGTAACCTGTATGTAACAATAAAATCCTCATGTGTTGTAGCATGTCCCGCCTCCCTTGCGAACATGGAAATTCTTACATGTGGGCATAATGCTAGCAAAGACACATCAAAACATTCAGGTATAAAGGCAAGGATGAGTTTCAAACACATTTGTTATCGACTTTTTATAAATTATTATTGTCAATATAATAATTAATTCTATGTGGTGATATGTCATGGCTGTCCCACATTGGCTGGACACAATCAGGAGATCTGATAGTGCATGTTGCTAGGCAGATTCCAAGTGATCAGGAACTCTGGGCAGTGGCTGTTGCTAGGCAGATTCTGAGCAATCAGGAACGTTGGACAGTGGCTGTTGCTAGGCCCTCAGGCAGACTCCAGGTTGGCTCATAAGGAAGTACATTATGTGCATGCCTTGGCAACTGGTTTGAGCCAATTTCCTTGGCCTTATGGACCTGCTCTACTACACACTTTATCTTCTTTTTTTCCCTTTCTTTTTCAAAGTAGACAAACATACAAAATAAAAACAAACAATAAAAAAACACACAAAAATGCCTAGAAAACCACAAAATTGAAAATAAAAATAAACAGGCAAAAGACCAATAAGGCAAAAATAAAACAAACAAACAAACAAACTCCCCACTGTTAGGATTTACTGGCAGAAGGTACCTTGGCAGACAGGAGCCAAGGTGTGCTGCAAAGAGATCACACCATGGAACAAATCTCACATTAGAGGTTTATTAGGGGAGGGGGTAGCAAAAGGAAACATGAGAGAAAGAGACAGAGACAGACAGACATGCAGAGAGACTGGGAGACACAGAGAATAAGAGATAGTGAGAGATTTGAAATGGCAGGGACCTTTTAAAGTGTTGGTCACTAGTGATTAAATGAGTAGCTGTTGAGTTGCTGAGCCCCTGAGGGGCAGACTGGCCGAGGGGCAGACTGGCCGAGCACCTGACTTCTGACACTCACCACCAACAAAAACCAAACAAAGCAAAATGAGTCAAAAAAAAATCTACAAAAATACCTTTGAGCTTGTTTTGTACTGCTGGGTATTGGGACCACTCCGAGGCTAATCTACCCAGTGTAATCTACCCATTGGTGTAAATGGATTTTCTCTTTGTCAGCAGCTATGAAATGAAGATAGCTTCTTGGTTAGGGGTGGAAGCCCATGTTCACTTCCCCTTGTCAGTGCTGTGACCTACACAGGTCTGTGTATGTGCTGCCACAGACTCTGGGAGTCCATGTGTGTATCAGTCCAGTTGTACCTGGAAGATACTGTTTCCTTTGGAGTCTTTCATCCTTTCTGGCTCTTGTGATTTTTCTTCTTGCATAGATCTTTGAGGAGCTCGTATCTCAGGCTTCTGGTTGGCACTGCTGTATTACAGATTCTGTGGTACATCAGCAAGCCACCTCTCTCTCCTTTGAGCATATACCAGCTCCCTTTAGGTCCCCAGGTCAAGTGAGATGCCAGGCCCTGGGGCAGCTCTGCATACATGCATCTACTGTCCATGCTCCATGAGTTGGCAGTGTGGTGGTACAGCGAGAACTTGCCCTTGCTTTCAAGGGCCCATGGACTTCCAAGCTATGCCCGTCCAATTAGCATTCTTAGATAAATTGAAAACCAGCATTTTGTGCATCACCCCACCCCATCACACCCTACCCCACCACATCCCCATCCCAGGGAGAAGCCACAAACTGAAGTGAGTGGTGTTAGCTTAATGGAGTGATTGTGGATAAAGCAAAGTGACTCGTCTGACCAATTCTCCTCCTCCTCCTTCTTCTCCACATTTATTTATTTGGAGGGGGTAGGTGCTGGGTGGTTACCACAAAATACATATGAGATCAAGGGACATTCTGTGGGAGCTTGGTAGCAAGTGTCTTTACCTTGAGCCATTTTTCCAGGCCTCTCTAACTTCCCTATTATAGTGTTCTGGCTTGAGCTCACTGGAGGTAAAGCAGCTTAACTGATTTCTGGAATTGCTATGAAAACACTTGGATCTGTAGATCTATAGACTGTGTGAATTCTGAGCCTCTATGAAGGAATAAAGGCTGAGATCTCCTATTCTGTCACCTTGATAATTCACGATGTTAGGTGCAAAGGAAAACCGCAAAGGACAGGCCTACGGACTATGTTCAAGATGACATCCTAGGCTCAGCCAGGGCTGGATGCTAAGAGGAAAAACAAAAGGATTGCTGATGGATACTTTTAGCATTTCTCAGGAACCTGTGTAACAGTTTCTATCAAAGTCCCTGGTGACTGCTTAGGGAATCTGAGGTCAACATGAGCCAGAGAGCCTGTCTAATACAAATAAAACAACTCCAACAGTGGATTATATTACACAATCCTTCTATTTTCATTTTTAAGTTTTTGGTAGGGATGCTTTGTAGGAGACCTTCCCTTCCCGCTTCCTGACATTTCAGTGTATGCTGCAGGATTACTAGCTGCGGGAGTTGTGTGATTGGCAGATCTTAATTACTCATTCGGCCTTCAGAACGATGCCCCACAGGAGATCAACAGCAGCTTCCACCCTCCCCTCCCCCAGCTCAATTCTGTTCTCTCTCCCCTGACTTTTCACACCTCAGAAATGGAGTGAAGCACCTTTATTCTTTTGTCATATTATTGCACAGAGCTCTATGGAGTTATCTGTGTTACATAGGTCATCGTTTCTTCCTTGTTTATAGCTGTATGAATTCCACAGAGTGCATGCACTGCTGCAGTTTAAATGGATGCTTGAATTGCTTCTCCCTCTTGGCTATTGTGAATAAAGCTGCAATAAACATGATTTTGCAAATATCTCGTCTAGATTTCAATTTCTTTAAATAAATACTCAGAAGTGAAATTTCTGAGCCATATGTTAGTTCTATTTTTAATTTTTTCAGGAGACTCAATATGCTATTCTATAGATACTGCATTCTCTTTCTTTTCAGCCCATAATGTACCAGGGCTCAGGTTTCACATTGACACCAACACATGATGTCATTATATGTGCATATATATAATACCCACATGTGAATTAATAACTCATTTTTGACTTCAGGTTTCCCATAACTAGTGATGCTGAGCATTTTTTCCTGAACCCTGGCCTTATGAATAGTATCTCTAGAGAGACGTCTATGTGTTTGGCTGTGTTTGTTGTTGCATTTGAGGTTAGTGAGTTCTATACAGGTTGTGGATGTGAAACCTTCATTAAGTCATGTGACTTGTGAATATCTTCTCCTACTCTGAAGGTTACATTTCCAACTGCTGACTGTCCTTTCACTGCACTGAAGTGTTGGACTTTGATTAGGTGCCATCCCGTGTGTCTGTTTTTTCAGTTCTTTGTGCTCTGTCATATCAAAAATTCACTGCCCATTCCAACACCATGAAGCTTTGCATCGACGTTTTCAAGTCTTAACGTCTTTAATTGATTTCACATTGATATTTGCACATGGTGTAAGGTGGAAATTCAGCTTCATCATTTTGCATGGTTGAGGTCTAGTTTCCCCAGAAGCATTTGTGGAAGGGACCTTCCTTTCTCCACCGTGTCCAAGATCAGATGCACACTCACGGGTTTATTTCGAGACGGTTCTGTTCCACTGATTGATACATCTACTTCCACGTCATGACCATGTTGTTTTTCATTACAAGTGGGTGTGCACTCTTTTGGTATCTGCGGCCTTAATCTCTCTAAACAAGCACTCTACCAGCAAGCTACATCTTCAGCCAGACCTTTCTTTTACATATTTATTTGTATGATCACAGGCATCATGGAGGTCAATTCTCTTCTCCCATGTGTGTGTCAAGGATTGAATTTAGGTCATCAGGCTTGACAGCAAATATCTTTACCTACTGATCCAACTCATACTCACCTTTTATTTATTTATTTATTTGTTTGTTTGTTTGTTTACATTTTAGAGACAGATTTGCTAAGTTGGCTTAGCTGGCCTTGAATTTGCAATCTTCATGCCTTTGCCTTCCAGGAAGCTAAAATTACAGGTCAAAGCCACTAGGCCCAGTTTGTGTGTGTGTGTACATATGTTGAGTATATATGTATATATACATATATCTTATTTTTTGACTTCTATATATATTCTGATTTTCACAGGTTATTCTCTGACCTCCACACATATGCTACGGCATGTGTATGTGCACGGGCATATTTGTATACACATGCACACACACACTAAATAGATGTACGTAATAAATACTAAGAAAAGATTCAGATCTTTTTCTGAGATAGAGGCCAAGATGACTTGCATGTCAATGCTATAGTTCATACATTTTTTTAGTGTATTTTTTAGTTTTAATAGGTTTTTGGTGGAATCTCTAAGTTTTCCTGTTTTAACACTACATCAACATGCAAACCAAGATAACTGCTTTACAGTCTAATGTTACATGTATGCATGTTGTATGTATATGCTTGTGTGCATAGAATAAAATAGATCTCTAAACTCATTTCATGAGGACTGAAGTTCTCTGTTGTTTATGAGTTAGGAACTTGTGCTACTTTTTAAGATTTATTTTTAACCTAATGCTATGGGTGTTTGGCCTGCATGTATCACAGAGCACCATGTGCATGCTTTGGAGGTCTTTGTATCCTTGGGGGTCTGAAGAGGGCATCATATCCCCTGGAACTGGAGTCACAAATGGTTGTGAGCTGCCTCCAAGATTCTGGGAACTGAACCTGAATCCTCAGCAAGAGCATCCAGTACTCTTAACCACTGAACCATTGCTCCAGCCCCTGTGCTGGTATTTTTAATAGCTGAATAAGCAACAGTAGTAATGCACTATAAAAAATGTCGAAATTATTCATCAGTGAGGTAATAATACAATATAAGCATTTAATTGTACCTTTACCTTGTGGGTAGTTGATCTGAAATAAATGTTTTCCATAAGAATTGGCTGTTAGTGGGGACGTGAAATTGTGTAGTTGTATAGTCACCTGTAGGAGAGACCTCAAAATCAAAACTAGAGCCATGTTCAATCCATCTGGTCAGGGACCTAAAAGCAGAGGAATCAGAGCTTTGAAGTGGTCTTGGCCATCATCATCCTGTAGTACTATTCAGTCACCAAGAGGGGAGGCAGCCCGGGTTGTCCACTGTAGCAGGGGCAGTAAATTAAAGTGCAATAGATTATCTCTCAGCCTTCAGAAATGAGGACTCTGTCACATGGCAGGAGGGTGACACTTAGGGACATTATACTAAGTGAATTAAATCAGCTACAAAAAAAGGCCTGTGACTCACTCAGGCAGCTCCTCTGAATAGCGAAAGGCAGTCAGTACATGGCACCCTGCTTTGTAAAGACTGTGGAAGCCACTTCCTTTCCTTTTGGATGGTGGCACAGATTTCCAAGAAGGGGAAGCTTGTGGCTGGTGGCATCTTCAAAGCTGCACCGAATGAGTTTCTCACTCAGGAACTGGCTGCAGATGGCTTCTCTGGAGTGGAAGTCCAGTTACAGCAACCAGAACAGAAATCATCATTTGAGCCACCAGGACACAGAATGCTCTTGGTGAGAAGGGTCGTGGAATCAGGAAGCTGATACAGTAGTCCAGAAGAGGTTGGGCTTTCCCGAGGGCAGTGTAGATCTTTATACAGAAAAGGTGGCCACAAGAGTTTTGTGTGCACTGCTCAGGCAGTCTCTATGATACAAACTCCCAGGAGAACTTGCTGTGTGGAGGGCCTGCTATGGTGTGCTAGGGTTCATTATGGAGAGTGGGGCCAAGGGTTTCCAGGCTGTGGTGTCTGGGAAGCTTCAAGGACAGAGAGCCAAGTCCATAGTTTGTGAATGGGCTGATGATCCACAGTGGAGACCCTGTTCACTACTATGTTGACACTTCTGTGTACATTATGTGCTCCTCAGACAGGGTGTGCTGGGCCTCAAAATGAAGATCATGCTGCCCTGGGACCCAAGTGGTAAGATCAGCCCCAAGAAGCCTCTGCCTGATTGTGTGAGCATTTTGGAACCTAAAGAGGAAATCTTGTCCATCACCCCTATCTCAGAGCAGAAGGGTAGGAAGCCAGAGGCATCTGCCATGCCCCAGCCAGGGCCTACAGCATAACAGGGTCTTGGCAGCTGCATCTGGAGTCTGGATATTGTCCTGTACAGAAGTTTAATAAAGTCTTACACAAAGACATAGGCTTGACTGGATTGCATCCAGTGTTCAACTGTGACTGAGTTATGTTGGCCTGAGGAGTGTCACTTATTCTGTTGGTTTAAGCTGGAGGGTTGGAGCAGAGCTGACCAGAGCAGTCTTGGGCTGTGAAGGCTGGTAGCTGCAGGGTAGCATCTTGACTCTGTGTTATACAGTTCAGGGTTAGAAGAGCAGTTTCGCTGCTCATGATGGAACCCAGGTCTTTGCACACAGTAAGCATATTGTGTTATTGAGCTATCTTCCCAGTCTGGAGGGTTACATGTGTGATATTTTCCCCATGGCATGTAAGAAACCTTCCATGGGTAAGATGCTTTCTATGAATGCATGTGATACACTGGCATGTGCTTCCCCCTGCACATAGAAAGTAAACTGGCCTCTATTTTGCCACAGAGTGCTGCTTTAGTCTCAGCATTTCTAAAGTAAAATGAATTTCCGATGCCGTTAAACTCAAAGCTCAGAAATTTGAAATGTCAAGCTTTCGTTAGAATCCACATTTTTTTTTAAAGATTTATTTATTTATTATACATTATACAGAATACAGAAGAGGGCACCAGATCTCATTACAGATGGTTGTGAGCTATCATGTGGTTGCTGGGAATTGAACTCAGGACCTCTGGAAGAACAATCAGTGTGCTTAACCACTGAGCCATCTCTCCAGCCCCCAGAATCCACATTTCTAAGTCTTGTGATTCTTTATTATATTTTGGAAACTATGGTAAATCCAGAAATTGTCGCTCTGGGAAGGCAGTCCATTTGAAATGAGCCCCATTTCACCTCTCTGACCTCTGGGTAGAGGCTTTCCTGTTTGGGTGACTCCCAGGGTCACCCACAGTCTGCTGGGTGACCAGTCTCTCATGTGGCCTGTGTTAATCTCCCCAGGCTAAGAAGGTTCCTGAGGAGACAGCTCACGACAGTTTCTCTAGAGCTGTGGTTCTCAACTTCCTAATGCTGTGACCCTTTAATATAGTTCTTCATGTTGTGGTGACCCCAACCATAAAATTATTTTTATTGCTACTTTCATAATTGTAATCTTGCTACTGTTATGAATTGCAAGGTAAATATCTGATATTTGGCTGGTCTTAGGTGACTCCATCCAAAAAGGTTGTTTGACTCTGAAAGAGGTAGTGACCCACATGTTAAGAACCATTGCTTTGGGCAGGGTTAGGCAGGCAGAGGTTGCTTAGAGAAAGCTTTGAAAGCCTGGTGTTCCCTGAGTGCTCTCAGTATAAAGAAATCCACACATCAAGGTGCTGTGTGTGATGGATCATCTCTTGCTCTCAGCAGCTAGCAGGAGCATCCCTTTCCCCTAGGCAGATGCTTATACCCTGTACTTCCTTTACAGATGTAAACTGCTTTCTCAAAGGACTTTTTTTTTTTTTTTTTTTTTTTAAGAGCTGTTCTCAAAATAACTCTTTTAACATTGCCAGAAAAGACAGCAGCAGAGTGTTCTAGTCTCCAGCAGGCAGGCGGGCCTGGCTCCAGAATCCACACACTTCCTGCACATTTGCACATGGATCCCCTGGCTTTCCCAGCCTTCTCTGGCTTCCCCCAAGCTTTCCCAACTGTTCTTCATGCTTAGTTTCATTTTGATTCAATATCTGTGTTTTAAAAGGAGAAAGAGTTCACAGGTGACCTCAGTCCCTTTGGCACTGGAGCCCACACCCGTTGCAATTGGCATCTGTCTACAATGACGCAGACCTGTGGACACTTTGGTCATGAAGTAAAACTGGGGCAGCCAGAGGGAGCCTTTCACTTAAAAAGGAAAGTGGGCACAGCACTGTTAAGAGAGATCTAGGCTGCCCCAAATCAGGGCATGGAATAGGCCCTTTCTTTGGCTGCTGGTCGGCTGTGAGGGCTGGTGATTCTCTGCTAATTGTAAAGATGCTGTGCGTATGTGAAGGTGTACATGTGCCTTCATGAGTTTGAATGAGGGCATGTGTGTGCCATGACACGGGTGTGGAGTTCAGAGGATGACACTCCAGGACTGGCATTTTGCTTGCATTTATGTCTGTGTTGCATGTGGGTGTGTGTGTTGGGGTGGGGTGCCAGATGCCCTGGAACTGGAGTTGCAGACAGTTGTGAACTGCCATGTGGGTGCTGGGCATTAAGCCTCTCCAGCCCTGACACCTGGGGTTTTACACTTGTATGAGATAGGGCCTTGGTTTTTTTGATCCCACATATTTCTGGGTATTCACTCCCCCAACCCGTCTATAGGATGCTGGGACTGCAGTGTCCAGCTTCTTTTGTGGTTCTGGAAATTCTAACTCAGGTCTTCAGACTTGCTGGTCAAATTCTTTTACTATCTGACCTCAATCTCCAGCCGTGGAGGTGGTGTTTTAAAAGAAATTCTTTTTCATATTTGAAGAAATGTTTTTCCTATGTAAGATATAGATTCGAGGCCAGTTTTCTTTTGGGGATCTTGGTGTGTCCCCCATACACACTTGGATAGTTTCATCCCTGTCAAGATAGCAGGAGAACAGATCTATTCATACCATCACCTAAAAGAACCGAGACTTAGTTTTGTAGGTAGCAGGACATTGATCAGGCTCTGAGGCTCTCTCCATCTCTTGTCCTCACAGATGCCCTTGCTCTACCCTAGTAGGACAGAGACAACAGCTTCCCAGACTCCATGAGCTCAAAGGGATGTCATTCTTGGTGCCCTGCCCCCCGGCTGTGCTTCTCTCTGGCTCAGAGTGGGAGCGTCAATGGCAGTCATTTAAACCCAGGGACCAAGGCATTGAAGCGAAGGCTCAGCCCCATAGAAGGACAGATACAGTAACAAGGACCAATTCACAGGGAGTCTGCTCTTCCAGCTTCATGTAAGAAAAAAAAGATTAAAGCTTATACAACTCTATCCTGGACAATTTTCCAAGAGTGAGAGAATCTAGAGATGGTGTATTCTGTGTTTTACCACAGGTTTCTAAGGGGGACATGAGCAGAGCAAGGCTTCCAGGGAGGCTGGGCTGTCCCCAAAGCCAACTCAAGGGATTAGGAGATTGAGTGTGACTTAGAGCTGCAGTGTGTATGTGTGTGTGTGTGTGTGTGTGTGTGTGTGTCTGTCTGTCTGTCTGTCTGTCTGTCTGTCTGTCTCCCTCCTACCTCCAGCTTGAAGAAGAAAAGAAAGTTGGGGCAAAAGAGAAGGCTCAGAGGTTAAGAGCACTGGCTGCTCTTGGCAGAGGCCTTGGGTTCAATTCCCAGCATCCACATGTGGCTCACAATGGTCAGTAACTCCAGTCCTAGGGGATCTTTGATTACTTCCCAGTTGTGGCAGGCTTGTTATTACAATGTGCTGGAAAACGTGGAGGACACTGTGGGCTCCACTGCCAGGGTCTCTGCCCTGCACCCATTCTGTACTTTTGAGGCAATCCAAAGGAGGTAGGAGATAGTTCAAGCTGAGTTCTTTTTGACTTGGGAGCAAAATCCCAAACATCAGGCTCACTGGAAATGTCCTCAGCAGGTGAACACCATCTGCGCACTGACCATGCTCAACCATGTAGTTCCTAAAGGCCACACATTTTGGCCACAGAGTCACAGGGCACCAGAATGAATAATGGAGCGAAAGAAACATGTGTTTCTAACTCTAACCTGAACTCAAAGAGTAGCCTCAGGAGGGGAGATGCTGGACATTTCTGGGGATATTTCTCAGACAAATATCTGCATTTCTTCCAGTCAAAGAGAGAATAGAGACTCCACAGATGGACCCTGGAGGAAGCATCATGACCTGTGCCTCTACCCGGGGCGGGGTCAGCCTGGGAACCTATTAGCGATTCTGTGGGGAGAAGGCAGAGCCTCATTGAGCACTGACTGGAGACCTTGCATCTCATGGGGCACTGGATGCATATACCCTTTCTATGCATTTTCTCCTCCACCTGTGCATATGGGTGGCCTTGGGTCCTGGGAACGGGTTGTCCCTGGGGAGCAGCCTTGCACAGTCTTTAAGGGGCGTTTATTTTCCCATTGGTTACACCGACATCCCTATTGTTCAGGGCCTCCTCTCATGTGGGCGAGTGACCTGCTGTGTCTGTCCTACTCTGAGGATGTCTTGCCTCTCCTAGAACTTCGCACACAGCAGACTCTATGTAAGGAGAGTTCCCTTCACCAGGGCCAGGTCACTGCCTGTGTCTGCCCGGTCATCCTCTGTCCTTTAGAAAAGCTCACACTGGCAGTCCGTGCTCCGGTTGTGCCGGCCTGAGGTGTTCTAGTGTGACTTCTCTGGCTGTGATGAAGACCACGACCAAAAGCAACTTTGGGAGGAAAGGGTTTATTTGGCAAACTCGTCCTGATCACAAAGCAAAGGAACACAAGCCCACTCATGCATGTGGCTCTGGCAGGCCTCAACCTTCTCCCCACGTTCCCCTGCTTCACTAAAAACCATTAAATTACACCCCTAAAGCTATCCACCAAGTCTATTCTATTTGGCCACTTCCTCCTCCCGAGGCTGACCACCAAGGTCCAGCTATCAAAAGTCCCCATTGGTTCACCTAATTAACATACCCAATTAAAACTAGACACTTCATCCTAACACGGGTTTTCCCCTTTACCTTTATAAACCACCATTTGCCTATGGGCCATGTCTGTCTGTCTCTATCCAGAGGCGGTCAGTCCTTTGTCCCTCCTAAGACAAGTACCCCTTCTTTCTTTCCCTTGTCCCCTCCCCTTTCTCCCTAGCCCTCTGTCTCCTTTACCACCACGTTCTAGCCCATTCTAACACAGACGTCCCCTTCTTCTCCACTTAAAAATCACCCCTGCGGGACTGGAGAGATGGCTCAGAGGTTAAGAGCACTCACTGTTCTTCCAGAGGTCCTGAGTTCAATTCCCAGCAACCACATAGTTGCTCACAGCCATCTATAAATAAATAAATAAATAAAAATCACCTGTGCAGAGTCATCTGCTGTGTTTTTTTTTTTTTTTTTTTTTTTTTTTTTTTTTTTTTTTTTTTTTTTTTTTTTTTTTTTTTTTTTTTTTCCTGCCTGAGTCAGAAAGAAGCAACTTTACCTTTTCTCCCCACTTAATAAAGGCTCTGTGTTTGGGTCTGGGGAGGAAGCCCCCACTGTTCAGGGGTCTCATTCACACAGTCCATCACTGACTGAAGCCAGGGCAGGAACTCAACCTGGAGGTGGGAACTGAAGCAGAGGCTGTGAGAAGCACTGCTTCCTACACAGCCCAGATCCATCTGCTCAGCCATGGCACCTGCCATAGTAGGCTTGACGCTCCCACATCTATCATCAATTAAGAAAATGCCCTCCAGACTTGTCTACAGGCCCATTGATGAAGGCAGTTCCTCAGTTGGATTCCCTCTTCCCAGATACAAGTAGCTGTGTGTCAAGTTGATGGAAATACTAACCAGCACACAGGCATTTCCTTTCCGGATGCTCTGAATCAAGTCGATGCGAACACCCTTGTGCATGTCATCAATAGAGGTGAACAGCAACACAGCAGGTGGAGACTGAAGACTTCCCTTGTCTCTCTAGGCCTCAAGGATCGGTAGCAGAACCTGTGCAAGGTCACATGACCAGGCTATGCAGTTAGAAAAGACTCCTGCGGTCACTCAGCGGGTTGGGGGCTCTTTTGCTCCACCCACATTAAAAAAAGAAAAAAAAAAAAAAAAAGAAAAAAAGCCGCAGAGCATGGCGCCCTCTAGTGTTAGAGTGGTTCAGGTACTTGGAACCTGCACACGTGGCAATAGAATTAACAGCGCTCATCCTGAGGTCTGAAATCCTTGGTCCTTAAGACCTGACAGATCTTTGGAACACTTCTGTTCACCGGGGCCTGCAGTTTCTGTTTTCTGGATCTTCAAAACCTCTTATTATTTTCATTTATTTTATTTTTTTGAGACTGGGACTTACACAACACAGGCAAGCCTTGGACTTGCTTTGTAGCTGAGGATGAACTCCTGAGCCTCTGTCCCTCCTGAATTCCAGGATTACTGACGTGGAGGTCCTCACTCCGGTCCTTTATCCTTTGTTAGGTAGCCCCGCCTACAGCAGCCTCCCCTGGCGCTGCCCTTCTGCCCCGGCTTAGCTGTGGGTCAGCAGCCTCTCTTTCAGCTGTCAAGACGCCAGCTGCCTTGATGATCTCTCATCTTGGTCTGATGTCTGCTCAGCTGCCGATGCCACCTCTACCACCACCACCACTACCACTGCTTTTTGGTTTTTTGTGTTACCGTCTCGGCTGTCACTACAGAAGGCAAGTGAAGATCTCTGGGGAAGCCTGTATTTGGTCTTTGGAGGAAGCTGGGTGACTCTCTGCCAACTCATTGAATGAACTTGCTTATATAGCTTAAGAAGGATGTTAGGGCCAATCACATTCTGACTCTTAGGCTAGTCTCAGCAGCCCCTCTGCTAGAACCTTCCCTTTGGCCAAGGTGGAAATAGTTGCAGGGTTACTTAGAACTCTCTTTGGCTTGAGGTGATGAAACACTGGAAAGAGCTGGGCTGTGCATTTGGGAGCAAGGGCAATCAGCTATGATTACCCTGTCATTTCCTCAAGGTATCCCGGCAGTGTTCCAGATGGCTGGTGCTAACATAAGGGTAGGGTAGCCCTTTGGCCTAAGGCAGCCATTACAGCCAGAGAGAGTCAAACAGTTGCTGACCAGGGAGTCAAAAGTCCTATCTACAACTCGCTGCTTATTTACAGGAAAAGGAGCATCAGAAGGAGGACTCTCAATATAAACTTAACTCCCCACTAATATGAAGAGGGATTTTAACGGTGCTTACAGCGTGCCCACCGATAGACAGATGTCCTGCACCTCCATCTACCTCAGCTTTTCTAGGCCCTCTGGTTTTGACTATCAATGGCTTGGGAAGAGTTAGGGCTGCTGGACTTTTTACTCCATCATCTTGGGTCCCAACATTTCATTTATAGGCCTGTGATGAACTCCAAGCCTATAAGGGGTGAAGAAAAGGAACAGTTTTATTCTCAAATCTCAAATCAGGTTTGCCTGCCCCTTGTGTATTAAACCCCACATGCTGGACAGGGATACATCAGGAGGAGAAATTTAATGGATGTGACCGGAGCAAAATCAGTCTTCCTTCCTCAGAGAGAGCTTGATTGTGGGTCAGATGAGGGAAAGATTGAGGAGGGAGCGTTTGCAGATAACCAAGGTTTTCAGATTTTCCAGTGCCACGGGCCACTGGTCTCACTGGAACTTTCTCTGTTTGACCAATAGAAACAATGTGCTCCATGTTTAAAACCTTAGGCTAGCAAGTGAAGTCAGCTCTGTCTCTCAAAGAAGAAACCCTTAATTCCTTAATTGCTTCACTATGAGTGCTCAGTGCATAAACTGATAACATAACCACTCCAGGGTTAAGGGGAAAGTTTTTATTGTAGAAGAAAGAGAGAGAGAGAGAGAGAGAGAGAGAGAGAGAGAGAGAGAGAGAGAGAGAGAGAGAGAGAGAAAGTACCCTGAACATGGCCTACAGAATGGACCGGACCAGGGCTGTCTGCAAGAGAGGGGGAATGGCAGGGGATGGGGTAGAAAATGGGTATGGAGAAAAGCAGGAGCAGCATTGAGAGGCCATATTGGGAATAGCTGGGCTAAAGGAGTAGCTGGGGGGAGGGAAGCCCACGAGCTGGAGGGAATTTAGGGTAGGGTAGGGGCTGAGAAGGGAGAGGATGCTAGAAAGGACTTTGAAGTATGTGACAGGCGTTTGTGACATCCAGGGACCCTGGAGGCCAGCATGAACTTTGATGTGCTTGCTAAAAGGTGCCTCAAGTATATATATGTTCCCTCTGCCTGAGCTAAGGCAAATGACTCCTTTTGGAAGAAGAAAACCAATTTCCCAAGTTCCTGAGGAATGCTGGCTTTTATCTAACCTTCAGATACCCTTCTATAGCTCAGGTTGAGCTCATTGGGATGTCTGGACCACCTTAAAAGGTGGGGAATTTTGGTTTCCTTTAGACCCAGCTCTCATTTCCGTCTCACTTGCAGTCCAGCCCAGGTCATGAGCAGAATGAAGAGGCAACAAGGTCAAGTTGCTGACTCGCTGTGCAGGCAACAGACCCTTTCTCTGGTCTCAAGTTCCCATGTCTATAAGCTCATCAAGGGGCTAACCCCATCTGGGGCTCTGGTGAATGTCGGCCTGCAAGTCATTGTCTCTGCCAAGGGAGTGTCTGTCCCCTCTGTCCCTGCAGTCAGTCACTAATGTCCCTGTGCCAGGTCTCCTTGGGCTCTTGCATAAATGAATTTTGGTCATATTTACCACCCCATGCCTCCTCCTAAGTCCTTCCAGATTCACCTCCTCCCCTCCCAACTTTCTGCTCATATCTATCTATCTATCTATCTATCTATCTATTCATCTATCTATCTATGTATATATCTCTATATAAAATTCATGGAGTCCGATTTGGACTCTTGTTCAGGGCCATCCATTGGTTGACCAGGAGCCACACCCTTATAGAAACTGATTCTCCCTACACCAGAAACCATCAACTGTCAGTAGTACCTCAGCTCGAGGTGGGGGCTCATGAGACATCCCTCTCCATGCTAGGATGCCGATTGGCTTGATCTTCTGCAGCCACAGCTGCTGTGTTCATGGGTGCAGCAGTCCTGTCCAAAAGACTCCATTTCCCTCCAATCCTCCCAACCTGTGGCTCTTCCATGACGGTCCCTGAGCCTTGTGGGGATTGTGATGGAGATGTCCCATGTGTGGCTGAGTGTTCCACAGCCACTTACTCTTTGCACTTTGATTGGTTGTGAGTTTGCATTAACTGCCATTCAAGGATTTCTCTGACAAGACCTGAGAGCTGCATCATGGGTATACAGATGTTTATTGAGAAGGCAGTTGGACACTATGTCCCCTTAGCAAAATCATAGCAACTTCACCACTATGACTCTCAGGGTTCGAGGCCAGCCTCATCTATAGAATGAGTTCTAGGACAACCAGGGCTACACAGAGAAACCCTGTCTAAAAAAAAAAAAAAAAAAAAAAAAAAAAAAAAAAAAAAAAAAAAAAAAAAAAAAAAAAAAAAAAAAAAAAAAAAAAAAAAAAAAAAAAAAAAAAAAAAAAAAAAAAAAAAAAAAAAAAAAAAAAAAAAAAAAAAAAAAAAAAAAAAAAAAAAAAAAAAAAAAAAAAAAAACCTTCCATAAAAATCCATGAGTGGGCTGGAGAGATGGCTCAGTGGTTAAGAGCACAGTCTGCTCTTCCAGAGGACCCAGGTTCGATTCCCAGCACCCACATGGCAGCTAACAACTGTCTGTAGTTCCAGTTCCAGGCAAACACCAAGGCAAATAAATAAATAATAAATAAATAAAGTTTTTTAAAAAAAATCCATGAGTGGGGTCTGGTATGCACACAGCCCCGAGTTCCATTACCAACATGCAAAAACCCTGCTTCATATTGTGTGAGCCTGATTCTCAAGAGTAAGGAAGTGGAAGGAGAATCCGGTCAGGGTTATCTTTAGCTACATTTGAGTTAGGCTAGCCTGCTCCCTCTCCCAAAGAGGAAAAGAAAATTTAAAAGAGTCAAGAGTCCTAAAGTGTTGCTGATCTGAATGGAAGCAGATGCAGGAAGTCTGCAGTGTCTATGACTTTGCTGTAGGCAGGCACCACTCAACTCCTGCCTGTAGAGAACCCAGATTAGGGAAATGACATACCGCACCCCTCTGGCCCTGGTCATTCCTTCGCCTTTGGCATCTTAAATATTTGAAAGGCAAAAATGGTTCTACCCGGGACTCATCTACACACATTTCCATAATCATTACAGAATTTTTTAATGTTGCAAATAATTTCAGAGTTGTGTTGTGACTGTTTCCTGTTAGATGTGGTCATTCTCAGCTTGAAGCAAAAGAGCTGAGATCATTCTCATGGAATCATCAACTTCCCCCATGAAAGGGGGGGGGAGGCTAACAAGGCTCATACTGCACACCCCCACCCCTGTGATATACAGATGCTTGACAGTTGCTGGGAAGGAAAAACTGAGATGACGTAGTAGCCTAAATGGTATGTTTCTGCTGGTACCCACCACCCAGTCTCCCAGTGGTGGAGATGACACTTTGATCTGTTGCTGGGGTCCTGTTTGGGGTAAACAGACATTTGTTTAAATATCCTCAGGAAGTCATACAAGTTAAAATGTTGGCCAAGGAAATTTGGGTGATCTATCGAGGGTCGAGGGTCACGTGGGAACGGGCTAGCAGCCTGTCCTGACACAGCTTCTCTGGCTCCTTCTCTCCTGCCTGGCAAACAGCCTCTTCTCACAGTAGACCTTACTTCTTCTCACTGCTGCAGGCGCTGTGGGCCCACAGTTAGATTCAGATACCAGGACAAGGCTCTCCCTTTCTCAGGTGGGAGGACAGCCGCTAGGGTTTAAAAGAGGCAGCACTGGCTGTTGTCTGTTGATGCAATTCCAGAGTTCTATCTTCTGTGGAGGCCTTCTGCACGCAGCCCACACTCAGCTGCATTTTGTGGAAGCATGGCCTATAAGCTTCAAAAAGTGGAGGGCTCAGATCTCCAGTCTGAACACATCTCTAAAAACAGGTTCTGCGAAGTATATTACATAAAGATAAATTGGGAGAGTCCCACATTACTTGGGGGACAGCTAGACCCTGCTAGCTGCACCTCCAGCTGTTACCGAGAAAGAAAACCTTCCCCCCAGGTACCCATGTTCCCTGTGATGCTCCAGCCCCTTCAGATCTCTGAATGTGTATGGCAATCTTCTAGCAGGTCATATTCTGCAGTAAGTTTTGCGTTACTGTGACACAAAGTTGTCATAAGTTAAGAGAAAGTTTATTTGGATTCATGGTTTCAGTCATCATCATTTGGTCCTGCTGGTCTGGGCACCATGATGGGAACACATGATGTGGCACCTGTTCACCTCCTGGTGACAAGGAAGCAAAGAGACAGAAGTGGCCAGGGCCTTAATATCCCTTTAATAGACACATCCCCATGATATAATTTCCTTCCACTCAACTCCAAGGCCTCAAGATTTCATCATTTCCCAGTAGGCCATAGACTGAGGACAAGCCTTCAACCCATCATCCTAAAAGATATTATGGACAAAAATACGAACCTTTCAAAACCATTCCCTTAGGTTATATGAGTCTACACTGACCATATCATTGGAAAAACCATATCCCAGGCCTTAAAAGCTTGCAAGGTAGAGAGGACCGAGGGACTGCGGACCACTTAGCCTGTGGATTTTCCCTGGTCATGCATTGAGGTTAAGACTCAGCAGGGACAGCATTTGCCTAGTGTGCATGAAGCCCTGGCTTCAACCCATCGGTGGGGTTGTTCACTTCCCATGAAACCTTGGGATGGGCAAAACCACAGAGGGAATGCCTGAGGATGGGCCATACATGCTGAGACCATTCCAGATATGCTCCTGGGATTTTTCTCCAGAAAAGAACTTGCTGTCTTCTTACAAGGCAGATTAATACACAGGCTCCTGCTGTCAGTCTTCTACTCAATTTCTAAGCTGGCATCATTATCCAGAGTCCCTCCCACAGTACACTGGATTCCTCTTACAAGCTCCCACCAGCTGGCTGAGACTGAGCCAGGTGTGTCTCACATCTGTTTGCCCCACACATATCACTCCTCCAAAACACTCTAAAGCCCCAGCAGATGGAGGGAAACGCAGCTTGCAGGAGTGGAGAGACTGTGGTGTTGCTCAGTGGTTCCGTCCTATGCACCATATGTGTGTCTGGTGCTTGTGGAGGCAAGAAGAGGCTGTCCAATCTCTTGGGACTAGAGTTACAGCTGGCTATGAGCTGCCATGTGGGTGCTAGAAATTAAACCCTGGTCCTAACCAACTGGTCCATCTTCTCAGCCCTCTTACTGCTTCATTAATACATATTCTGTAGAGAAAATAAATTCTGGGATAGAGCATTTAAAATGTTTGCTACCCTGTGATTCCAGAACCATTGTTGTTTCTCTCTCTCTCTCTCTCTCTCTCTCTCTCTCTCTCTCTCTCTCTCTCTGCATGTGTGTGTGTGTGTAGGTTCCCATAGAGACCAAATCCCATGTCAGATCCCGGGAAGCTGGAGTTATAGGTATCTGAGATAGGCGTGGATTCTGTGTCTTTTGCAATTGCGGAGCCAACTCTCCAGCCCTGCTTTTCCCCCTTTCCTAAACATTTTCTCCACTTTCACTGTTTTCCTGTGTGCCCCTGGGAAAATCTTGAGACATAAGAACCTGGGAAATTTGGTGGGTACCTCTGGGCCCCAGAGCCACACTTCTAAATCTGGAGAGTCCTGCGGGATATGAGTCACTTGTCTCTTTTCTGCATTCCTTTTTACCTGGGTTGCTCAAGGACCCAATGCTGGGGGGAGGGGTGTCCCCAGAGAACTACCACATCTACAGATTTTCCCAGGCCCTCTGCACTCATTTGCATTCAACAATTTTCCTTATACCTTCCCAGATACACAGCAGGGTTACAGGAACTCAGATGAAGCTCCTTACTCACCCTCTCCAAGAATGCTGTCTCCTTTAGGCTCATAGTGTTCCCTCTCTTCTAGTTAATTCGGGTCCCCTCTTTACTGTCACAATACCAGTTTGCTTTTGGTGCATTATATCCTAACTGTTCTCAGTTCCTCCCTATTCATTTAGCATGGACAGTCCTATCCCAAGAGTATGGAGATAATGCTCCAGAACATTAGATACAAAGAAAACAGTCTTTTCCATCTGCACTTTTAACCTGATGATTTAAAACTCAAAAACCAAACCAAGCCAACACCTCCTCCTCCCCTCCACCATCCACTGGGCAGTACTGAAGCAGCAAGCATGTGTGAGTGTATCTCCAGCCATGTTGGGCCGGCTGGTGTCCAGATCAGCAATGACTGCTGGGAATTCTACTTCCTGGAACATGGATGGCATCCTGCCTGGAGGCCACACGCCAAATAACAAGACAACTGGGGGAAGAGATGACTCCTTCACCACCTTCTTCAATGAGATAGGTACTGGAAAGCATGTGCCCCAGGCAGTGTTCATAGACCTAGAACCCACAGTTATTGATGAAATCTGCACTGGTACCTACTGCCAGCTCTTCCACCCTGAGCTTCCCATCACAGGCTAAGAAGATGTTGTTAATAACTATGCTCATGACCATTACACTGTTGCCAAGGAGATCATTGACCTTGTCTTTGATCAAATTTGCAAACTGGCACAAGTCTTCAGGGTTTCTTGGTTTTCCACAGCTTTGATAGGGAATCTGGCTCTGGTTTCACCTCCCTGATGATGGAGTGACTCTCTGTTGATTATGAAAAGAAGTCCAAGCTGGAGTTCTCCATCTACCCAGCCCTCCCTCCTCAGGTTTCTGCCACTGTGGTTGAATTTCATCCTCACCACCCACATTACCCTGTTACACTTTGATTGTGCCTTCATAGTAGACAATGAGGTCATTTATGATATCTGTTGTAGAAACCTTGATATTGAGCGCCCAACTTACACTAACCTAAATCGGATGATAGGTCAAATTGTGTCTTCCATCACTGTTTCGCTTTCCTCAGATTTGATGGAGCCCTGAATGTTGATCTAACAGAATTCCAGACCAACCTGGTGCCCTACTCTTACATCTATTCCCTCTGGCCATTTATGTGTCTGTCATCTCTGCTGAGAGAGCCTACCATGAGCAGCTTATAGCAGTAGAGATCGCCAAGGCTTGCTTTGAACCAGCCAATCAGATGGTGAAATGTAACCATCGCCATGGTAAATACATGGCTTGCTGCCTGCTGTACTGTGGGTATGTGGTTCCCAAAGATGTCAATGCTGCCCTTGCCATCATCAAGACCAAGTGTACCAGCTAGTTTGTGAACTGGTGCCCTACTGGCTTCAAGGTTGGCATTAATTACCAGTCTCTCACTGTGGTACCTGGTGGAGACCTGGTCAAGGTCCAGAGAACTGTGCATGCTGAGCAACACAACAGCCATCACTGAGGCCTGGGCTGGCCTACATCACAAGTTTGATCCAATGTGTCCCAAGTGTGCCTTTGTGCATGAGTATGTGGGTGAGGACACAAAGGAGGGAGAGTTCTCTGAGACTTGTGAGAACATGGCTATCCTAGAGAAGAATTATGAAGACATTTGTGTGGATTCTGTTGAAGGAGAGGGTGAGGAAAGAGAAGAATACAAATTAAATGTCACAAAGGTGCTGCTTTTACAGGGAGGTTTATTTTGTTCCAACATGGGAAGTTGTGGTGTGATCAACTAAGTTGTATGTGGCAATGTGTTTTCATATAGTTACTGACTTATGCTTTAAAATATGAATTATCTGTCATAGACCCATGGTGTCCATTTCACTGATGGGTTTTAAATAAAATATTACCTGTCTTAAAAAACAAAGGAAAACAAAACAAAAAAATTCCTGAAAAGAAATCTATAGCAACCCACAGAGACCAGAAGAAGGCATCAGATCTACAACTGAAGTTACATGTAGATGGTTGTGAGACATTTTATGTAGAAAGAAAATCATTATTAAAAATCTATGTTTCTGTATCTAATGTTAAATTTCATAGTTTGGTGAAGTTTTTATCTTATGGCCCCGTGAATGTTGTTGTGTAAGCAACATTTTAAGGTTTTATGAAACATTCAATAGAACCAAAGGAATCATCTTAGTAGATTTTAAGATGGTAAGAGCACCTCAGTTTATGAATATGTACTTCTCAGGCTTTCAAAATATCCCCAAACGTATGTTCACACATATGAACTTATGCATTTTACAGTACACGTGCTAATGGTGCTGGTTAGGTATTCTCACTTGGTGAAAATTGGGATACTTTATGTGTGCTATCTCTGCACTGGTACACTAAGGGCCACAATGCGAACAAAAACAGCATTGGGAAATACTAGTGTTTCCATTTCATTCTTGAGTATTGTTCTTTCCTGCTTGTTTATCTGCCGCTCGCTTGGGTGTCTCATTTTCACGTCCCCAGGTTTCTTACTAGGGGACTGGGGACTAAGAACCAGCGCTGGTGCCCTAGTGCCCGCAGGGTCCCCTCATCCCCTCCCGGGTCCCCTCCATCCCCGGTCACCCTCGCCCGGGTCCCCTCCATCCCCGGTCACCCCCGCACGGGTCCCCTCCATCCCCGGTCACCCCCGCCCTGGTCCCATTACCCCCAGTCACCTCCGCCCGGGTCCCCTCCATACCCAGTCACCTCCGCCCGGGTCCCCTCCATCCCCAGTCACCTCCGCCCGTGTCCCCTCCATCCCTGGTCCCCTCCGCCCGGGTCCCCTCCATCCCTGGTCACCCCCGACCTGGTCCCATCACCCCCGGTCACCTCCGCCCGTGTCCCCTCCATCCCCGGTCACCCCCGCCCGGGTGCCCTCATCCCCGCCCAGGTGCCCTCATCCCCGCCCGGGACCCCTCACCCCCGCCTGGCCGCCCCGATCCCCTGCGGAGGCGGCCGCCATCTTACAGGGCGGGGCCCGCAGCCTCCCAGCCGCTGTCACTCGGGTTTCCCGGTCCCTAAGTCCCCGGGCGACCCCCAGCTCCTGAGCATCCCTCGCTTCCTCCTCGGCGTCCCCTCAACACTGTGTCCCCCGTGGGTCACCGCAAGGATCGGGGAGGAAGAGCCAAGTGTTTGTCGCCGGCAGATCTGGCTGCCGCCAGGGGATTCCGAACTCCTCCCCTGCATCCGTGAGCGACAACACTCTATCCCGAGCCTCTGAGCCCAGAACGAGCCGGTGCAGCGAGGCCTTTAGCGACGCAGAGTCACTAGCTCGCTGTGACCTCGTGGCGCAATGGTAGCGCGTCTGACTCCAGATCAGAAGGTTGCGTGTTCAAGTCACGTCGGGGTCAAGGAGGCTTTTTGTTTTCCTTCGTCAACTACCGTAGTATAGTAAAGCTTTAAAGAAGATTAGATCAGAACCGGGTAAACGGTTTCTTCTCACACCTTCGATGACAGCACTACTTTTTCTCTTCCTTGAGACCGTGAGCACCGGAATGCTTCCGAGGGAAAGCGATGACTCCCGAGGACCAACAGGCGGCGCTGCAGCAGCGGCAGAACCTTCCGGAGGTGGAAGGTGTGCTGACTCAGCCTCCAATGCCAGAGTCCTGCCTCGCCCTCGGGCTCCGCCCATCCTCCTCAAGTTACCCAGCCCGAGTGAGTTATCAATGCTGAACCCTGTCCTTTGACATAGAGCTCTCCTTGTTTGCCTTGAACTTCATTTTCTCAGCTCCCTACTCTAAATGGCTCTTGTCTCGCGATGTCCATCTCTCTGGTGGTTGTATCTTCAACATCCGTGCTCCATCCTTAACCTGCAAGTTCAGTTACAACCATAAGACCTGGATGCTTTTTTGTTAATAGCTCTGTGTTAAATCCACCCCCCCGCCCCCGCAATATGGATGTAGAAAATAAAAGCATGCTGCATCGAAATTATAAACATGAAACTCAAATTGAGTATCTCTTTATCTAAAATGCTTGGGACCAGAACTGTTCAGATTAAAACAAAACAAACAAAACAAACAAAAACAAAAGAAAACAAAAACACCTTTCAGAATGTATGCTGTCTTAATTACTATTGCTATGATGAAACGTATCAACTTGGGAAAGAAAGGGTTTATTTCACTCATAGTTCTATATAACAGCTCATCATCAAAAGCTGTGGGGGCAGGAACTCAAGCAGGGCAGGAGCCTGGAGGCAGGAGCTGATGCAGAGGCCATGGAGAGATGCTGCTTATTGGCTTGCTCAACCTGCGTTCTTATATAACACCTGCTCAAGGTATTTTACCCACAATAGGTCAGGTCCTCCCCCATCAATCACTAACTAAGAAGATGTCCTACAGGCTTTCCTACAGCCTGATCTTGTGGAGGCATTTTCTCATTTGAGGTTCCTCCCCATGCATGACCCTAGCTTGTGTCAAGATGACATCAAACAAGCCAGTTCATTGGCATATGTAACTATGTATCTTTGAAATGGGGCTCAGATTCAAACACTTGTTGTTTATATATATCTTGTGCCCATTCTGAAGATAATCATTATGATTTTCTTTGTTGTGGTGGCTGGATTGTAATTCTAGATCTGGGGAGGCTAAGGCAGGAAACTGAAAGCTAAAGGCTAGCCTAGGCTACATATCAGGAAGCTGAAAGCTAAAGGCTAGCCTAGGTTACATATCTGTCTCAAAAAAAAGTGAATAAGTGCATAAAATCTACTGACACTGGAAGTATAAGTAATGTGAAGCTTCTCAGCTTCTATTTTGAATGCCAATTTTGATTGTTCATTGAGTTCTATGGATGTTGACTCTGCTTAGTTTTGGTATATGACGTTTTAATTTATTTGCATTTTTCCAAAATAATAAAGTGTATTGTAAAAAGGACTATACACATCAATTCTGGTGCAGTTTATTACACCTGAAGAATGAGGAAGAAGAGACTGCTCAAGTGCTGTTCTCTTTCTCATCAAAAGAATGTCATAAAATGTGACTTCTGGGGCTGGAGAGATGGCTCCGCAATTGACAGCACTGTCTACCCTTCCAGAGGACCTGGGTTCAAGTCCTAGAACCCACATGGCAGCTCACAATTGTCTATAACTTTAGTTCCAATGGATTCAACACCCTCATACAGACATATATGCAGGCAAAACACCAATGCAAAAAAAATAAAAATAAATACATAGTTTTAAAAATATAAATAAAATAAAATACAGCTTTTGGGTATGATTCACTCTATCTATCTGGTACCAACAGAGAGCTGTCAGAGGTAGAGATAAGTTCTCTCTGAATGAAATATCAGTTTCACATCATATTATTTAGCTTTCTCATATATAAGGTCTCAGACAAAATTTACACACAATAAGATTTAAAAGAAAGATGTTAAAGGGCTCAGGAGGTAGCCCAGTTGGTAGAGGGCTTGTGTAGCATGCACGACACCCTGGGTTTTATTCTCAGACTGGAACAAACTGAGTGTGATAGATTTCTAACACAAAGAATGAACTGAATGCCATTGGTTGGTTTTACTCTTTGGATGGGGGAGGCTGCCTCCCAGCTCCCAAATAAATCACAAACACATGGAGGCTTATTCTTAATTACAAATTCTGACCTTAGCTTGGCTTGCTTCTTGCCAGCTTTTCTCAGCTTTAAATGAACCTGTCTACCTTTTGCCTCTGGGCCTTTTCCCTTTCTTAGTTCTGTATTCTTACTTTCACTCTTACTCTGCTGCTGGTTCTGTGTCTGGGTGTCTGGGTGTCTGGGTGTCTGGGTGTCTGGGTGTCTGGGTGTCTGGGTGTCTGGGTGTCTGGGTGTCTGGGTGTCTGGGTGTCTGGGTGTCTGGCTGTCTGGGTGTCTGGGTGTCTGGGTGTCTGAGTGTCAGGGTGTCTGGGTGTCTGGGTGTCAGGGTGTCTGGCTGTCTGGGTGTCTGGGTGTCTGGGTGGCAGGGTGGCTAGGCCCTGATGTCCCCCTCTCCTGTTCTCTTGCTCTTTTTTCTTTTGTTCTTTTGCTCCTTCCATTTATTGTCTCCCTGCCAGCCCCACCCATCTTTTTTCCTACCTTTCTATTGGCTGTTCAGCTCTTTATTAGACCAATCAGGTGTTTTAAACAGGTAACGTAACACAGTTTCACAGACTTAAACAAATGCAACATAAAGGAATGCAACACATCTTTGCATCATTAAACAAACATTCCATAGGATAAACAAATGCAGCACATCTTAAAATAATATTCTACAACCGAAAAATTTACAAAGACACAGGAGATAGAAAGCTTGAGAAAGAGTTGAGATAATGAAATAGAATGAAAAACAAGTCTAAGCCTAAATTAAATGGCTTCTCTGAAGAAGATAATAGAGAGCAGGGGAGCAATATTTAAAGGTGGTGATTTTTAGTTTTCAGCCCCGGAGAGCAAAGACAGCATTTATAATTTATTAGCAATGGATTGGCTGACAAAATAGTTAAAGTTCTCAAAATCTGGGGACTGAGGACTGAGGGAGCTGCATAGTGACAGATCATGTACTCAAGATTAGAGAGGTTCAGTCTACAGATTCAAGATTTGATCAAATTAATAGAGATGACCAAATAGACATATCTAGAATGTTGCATACAACAATTACAACAATGCTCTGGGACCTCACATGGAACATTTCAGAAAAGCTTGATTACATTTTAGGCTTTAAATTAAGTCTCAATAGTTTAAGCATAGCTGACATTCAGGTTACTGTCTCTGACCAAATTCTTAGTAATTTAGAAGCTAATTAGGAAAAGTCTATGAGGTTTTGACATGGTGGTGCACACCTTTAATCCCAGCACCCAGAGATAGAGGTAAGCAGATCTCTGTGAGTTTTAGCCAGCCTGGTCTATTTAGTTCTAGGCCAGCCAAAGCTATTAATGAGACAGTGTACAAAACAAAAGTAAAACCAAAAAACAACTCCAACCCTTACAACAACAAAAATAAAAATTCCTCAAACAATTTAAAAAACCTACAAAAATTAGCATCTTATATTTTAGAATTAATGTCACAAACAGCAAAAATACCCCAGCCTCTTAAAAACAAACAACCCAAACTCAATATTACTTTACGGAACAGAAACAAAATCAAACTCTTGGACCTTTATGTAAGTCAATTTTCTATCACTAAAGTATAATATACCTAAGGCCAAGGGCTCTTATTGGGAAGGGATTTATTTAGTTCACAGTGGGGGAGGTTTTGGGAATCATGAAGTTGGACTGGCCTAGCTACCTTGAGAAGCATTCATCAGAGGTTTTGCAGGTTAGTGTCTGTAGCTTCTGGGGCACTGTGTGCCTTTCAGTTCCTGAGAAATTGAGGCACTTCCTCAGCCAGTGAAGCATTCAGACTGTTTTACATATCTCTGTATGTTCCTTTAGAAATCAATGAAGCATATAGAAATTTGTCAGAACAATTGGTCTTGATAGTAATTTTGTATTACCTGC